>LR576774.1:0-26450 GCA_900536345.3 Caenorhabditis sp. 39 LS-2015
AAAATTGGGCGCATGACTTGGAAAACTGTGAAAAATAACTTTCTCGAATTTTCTAGGAGTAACAAACTTCGGAAAACGGATGCAAAAAAGATTTTCAAAAATTTTTCCATAGCTGGGAACCGAACTCACACCCACTACCCCACGCGCGCGCCTTAAACCACTCGGCCACTCGACCAGACATTTCGAAAGCGATCCGAAGGCAGTGATATTTTGGCTATCACGCGGAGTCACGCGCGTGTGGAATTTTTGGTCCGACAGTGTTGAAGAATCGAAAATCAGGATGTCAACTTGGAGACGTCATAACTTCCGTAAAACCAAAAAGTGGGAGCTAGAATTTTGCCAATCGACTCATATTGGGCTGTTCTTTACCCACAAAAATTATGAAAAATATCTGATATGTCCACTAAAATGACCTCCCTTGTTAAATTAATTTTGACAAAATTGAGGATAATCTACTTTTTTCCCCTAAAAATTTGAAGAAATCCGTAATTTTTAAAGTTGAATTTATTATTTTTTCGAAATTTGTTTAATTTCTCAATTGTTTTTTTTCGTAATCTGCCATTGCCACTCTCTGAAAATTTGCAGAAAAGCAATCGATAATTCCCCGAAAATGAAATATTTTCCTTCCCATTTCCAGCAAGCGAATCGCGTCGGCCACAGCGAGAACATGAACGACAGCGGATTCTTCTCGATTCAAGTCATCGACAAAGCCCTCGACACGTTCTCGTTGAAATTGATCAATATCGAGAATCCGGTGATGGCCGAGTACAAGAATAACCCGTTGTGAGTTGTTTTTTAATGAAAAATATGATTTTTACGTTTTTTTTTGCAATTTTTACTGCAAAACTGACAAAAACCTCAAAAATTGGCATTCTGTAACGTTTCGCAACTTTTCACTATACGATTGGTTTGGGAAACGTTGCACCTATGGTAATACATTCAAAATTGAATTTCATCCAGTCCATTTTCAATTTTTGTTTTTTTTTTTACCCGACCCGAATTGGTCGTTTTTCAATAGAAAAATGTGCGAAAATCGTCAAAATCAAGTCGAAAATCCGGTAAATCGCACGTTTTTCTCTTTCCAGAACCGCCCGTGCGTTCGTGTGCAATCTGCGCGAACACTGGTTCATCCTGCGTAAATTCGGTTCTCAATGGTTCGAACTGAACTCGATCAACCACGGTCCCCGGCTGCTCTCCGACACGTACGTCCGCGAGTTTCTGCATCAAGTCTCAGCCGAGGGCTACTCGATCTTCGTCGTCCAAGGCATCCTTCCCGAATCGTATGCCGATCAGCTCATCGCCCTTTGCCCAGTGGTTCCGCCGCCGCGAACCGAGAAAAAGGAGCCGAATATGGTGCAGAAGTTCTTCAATTCGGTCGGAAAACGACTCGGAAGTGCCGCCGAGAGTGAGTCTTTTGATTTTTGAAAAAAAATAAAAATGAAATCAGAAAAAAATTTGAAGTAAATTAAAAACAATTTCTGGTCAAAAAATTTTAAAAAACATTTTTTTTCAATTAAAAATTTTTTTAATTTGAAATTGATTTTTTTAAGTGCCAATTTTTCTAAAAATTATTTGAAAAACATGAAATAAAAAAAAATTAATAAAGAAAAAATCAGATTTTTTCTAATTGGAATTTTTAACATTTTTCAATTTTTCTAAAAATTATTTTGAAATTATTAATTTTTTTTTTCAAACAAAAGTTAAATTTTTGGCAAAAATTTCAAAATTTCATAATTTTTGAAAATCTTTGTTTAATTGCAAGAATTATTTTAAAAATTCAAAATTTGAAAAAAAAAATTTGTAAAAATTTATTAAAATTATAATTAAAAACATTTCGAGAAGAGAAAAATTATTCGAAAAAATACAAGAAAAATATTATGAAAATTGCAGGAATTTTCTAAAAAATGTTTTTTTTTAAATTTAAAATTTTGGTGAACACTTGAAAAAATTTAATTTAATCAACAAAATTTCGCTTTCAAAAAAAAAAAAATTTTTAGACATTTTTTTTCCAATTTTCCAGACGACACCCAAGAAGACAAAGATTTAGCGATAGCGATGGCAATGTCAATGGAAACGAATCCGGAACATCATTCGGGAATTCGAGAAGTGGAAGTGGAAGAAGACGAAGAGGAACTCCTAAAAAGAGCGATTCTGGAGAGCCTTCAACCCCGTGAACAACCGTCCCAGAACTCCGGATCAGAATCAGAACCCAAAAATTTGAAGTCTGAAATTCTGGAGACTTCTGAGACTTCTGAGACTTCAAAAGCCGTTGAAACGCCGATTTTAAGCGCCGGGAATTCGGAAAATCCGGAAAATTCGGGTTCTCCGAATCCGCCGAACATTCCAAGTCGAGAGCAGCAGCGGAAGGATCGACAGGCGTTTTTGGATCGTTTGGAGAAGAAAAAATGAGAATTTTTCAATGAGACCCCGATGTTTCGCAACTGTAACGTTTTGCAACTCAACTCAACTCGAAATTGAAATTTTTAATTTTTTCTTCAAAATTCTCTCTCAAAAACTTGAAATCCCAAATATCTGCCGAAAGAATACTTGTCTTGACATTTGGAGTTGAGTTGCGAAACGTTACAGTTGCGAAACGTCGGGGTGCCGTTTAATTGAATTTTTTTTCCTGGACTTTGTATTGTATAGAAAACAATGGAAACTGGTGGAATTTCATTTTTTTTTTTTTAATTTTTGTAATCAATTAAATATTAATTTTCTATTTATTTAAATATTGCATAAAGGCTTTTTGTTGTTGGAAATTTGAATTTTTTTTTCTATCGGTTTTGAACTGGTTTTTATCTAGTTTTTATGATTTTTCTCTTTTTTTATTTTCAATTTTTTTTTCAATTTTTCAATCGAATTTCTCAATTTTTGGAGGTTTTTCTAGTCGATTTTTGAATTTTTTTCTTCAAAAATGCGACTTTCGCTGTAAAGCTAATTTTTGACAAAAAGAAGCAATTTCTGATTGCAAGTGGCGGTTGCGAAACGTCGTACTTGTTGGAATCGGGTTTTCTCGGTGAAAAACCCGAACTGTAACGTTTCGCAACCGTTAAGTTTAGAATTCGCGGTGTTTCGCAACCTGAATTTATCCGTTTTTTTTTTTGAAATTTTTGAGAAAAAAATTATATCAAAAATTAAAAAAAAAATTTTTTTAGGCCAAATCAAATTTTTGAACCTTCTTTTTCACTTATTTCATTGACATTCGAAAAAATCAGTTGTCCTATTAATTCGATTTCCGAAATTTTCAGATGTACGGCGGCGACGGCGACGAACCCGTTCCGAATGATCCGCTAGTCGGTAAGAACGCGAAAAACTGGGGGTACGACGTTCCGCAACCGTCAAGCTTTCAAAATGTAACGTTTCGCAACCACAGCTCAATTTTTTCGGTGAAAAACTCTCGAATTTCGTTGAAAATTTCTGTTTTGGCCGGCGGTTGCGAAACGTCGTACCTTCGGGGTCTCAGTGAAACATTCAAAGTGCTGTAACGTTTCGCAACCGTTTTTGTTTGGTTTCCGATGAAAAACTCAATTCGGTTGCGAAACGTCGTATCAGTTGAACCAGATTTTCTCGAAAACCCTCCCGGACTGTAACATTTCGCAACCACGACGTTTCGCTTGTTGTAAAATATCATGTTTTACAAAGTCTTGGTTGCGAAACGTCGTACTGCAACGTTTCGCAACCTCAAAACCATTTTCAGACGACACTCTCGACCAGGACCCACCGATGGATCCGGCACCCCTGCACCTCGGTTCCCAGAATCCAGAAGCCGAAGGGGAAGATCTTCCAGTGCAGGAGACGTCGTCTCCCGGCCAGAAGACATCCACGTCTCCAGAATCTGAATCTGAGAAGACGAGGGATTCCGAAAGAGCCGAACCGATGCAGCAAGACGGAGAAGAAGGGGGAGAAGAGAAAGACGAGGAAATGGAAGATGACGAAGACGATGAAGAGGAGGAAGACGACGAGGCGCCGCTCGAGCCAACCATCCTCGGCAACGCCATCGACTCGCTGATGATGCACTGGTGTCAGCTGCTGACCAATGTGTCCGTCAAAGCGCCAGTTCCACCGCCATCCACACTGGATCATGTCAAGGAAGTGGCAGAGGTGTGCAGCAAACATGTGAGTTTTTTTGCTGTTGGAATTTTGGTAAAAAATGAAAAAAACTAGAAAAAATTGAGGAAAAATGACGAAAATCGATTTTTTGCGCCGAAAACTGTCGAAAAATCAGCTTCTGTTTGTTTTTCGATGAAAAATCAAACTTAAAGTTCAAAAATCGCTTTACACAAACATTTCCCATCTATGCACACCGTGGCCGAACTCTTGCAAGTGCAAAAACTCGGCCACCTGGAAAAATTGACTTTTCAACATCAAAATCCCAATTCCCACCCCTTTTCTGCCAGAAAACTGACGGAAAGTCATCGATAAACTTTTCCAGCACCGCTAATTCGTTTAACCATGAATTTTCGATAGATGCGCTCTGTGGCCGAACTTTTGAAACTGCCAAAGTTCGGCCACTGTCGAAAATTCACGGTTAATCGATTTTTCGCTGCTGGTAATGTTTATCGATGATTTTCCGTCAGTTTTCTGTTCTTTTGGCAGAAAATGAGTGAAAATTGGGATTTTGACGTTGAAAAATCATTTTTTCCAGGTGGCCGAGTTTTTGCAAGCGCAAAACTTCGGCCGCGGTGTGCGTGGTCGGGAAATGTTTGTAAAGCGATTTTAGAAGTTCAAATTGTGATTTTTCATCGAAAAACCAGTGAAGAAGCTGATTTTCTGAATTTTCCCCCAAAAAATTCGAAAATCCGAAAATTTTCAGTTCCGCGACTCGTCGGTCGACGTCACCAACGAGTTCATGCGTCTCGGCATCCAGTGGGAAATGGAGCAAGCCGCCGAGCAATTCGTCACCGAAGACGCCAATCTCGACGAGGCGATCGAGCGACAGGAGATGTTTCTCGAGCAGATTCGCGAGATGCTCGACCGTCGCGTCCGAATCTTCAACCATGAAAATCCGAACGCCGGAAAGCATTTTACTACCTAATTTTTTTTCTGATTTATCGATTTTTCATGTTTCAAACCCCGACGTTTCTCCACTTGCGCAACGTCGGGGCGCTTTGATTGAAAATTTCGATCGCTTTCCGTATATTTTCCGTATAATTTATTGATGATTTTTTTGGAATTTTCCATGTCAAAATGTTCAAAATAAGTGTGAAATTAGAATTCAAATCTCCGGTCCCTCTCCGCCCGGCACCAGCATCGTAATATGATTCCCGTTGAGCAGAATCGTGTCCAACTTGGTCATTCGCTTCCCGTCAGCCGTATTCTCGTACTCGACGACGTCTTCCAGCACCATGTTGACGTAGTCGTCGAATCCGGTCAGCGTGCCGACGATCTCCTTGTCGTTCTTCATGATCACCCAGATTTTCGAGCCGATGCACTTGTCGATGAGTTCCAGAGGAAGGAGGGTGTTCGGATTGACGGTCGTCGAGGCGGACATTGTTTTCTGCAATCAAATATTGAAATTATGGGTGGAAAATGATAAAATTGGAGGAAATTGAGCAATTTTGGAAAATTTTAAAGATTTTTCTGAGAAAAAATGAAAATTTCAGCGTTTTTCGAGCTTTCGACATGTTTTTTCATGAGAAATACGTTTAAATTTGTTAAAATCCGGTTAAAAATCAAGTTTTTAACAGAAAAATCAAAATTTCAACTTTTTTTTCAAATCGCGGACATTCCGATATCTTTTGGCTCTTCACAAAATTTCAAAAGGTCAAAAATGCTTGTAAAAGCAATTTTACAACGTTTTTCGATGGAAAATGCCGGGAAAAATGAAGAAAATTAAGGGTTTTAAGCAAAAATTTGATTTTGCAGTTTTTATGAGATTCGTTTGGAACTTAACGGTTCTGATAGCTTTAAAATGCTCAAAAAACAACTTTAAAACGTTTTTCATTCAAAATTTTTCTGGAAAAATGGAAGAAATCCTTCGAAAATCGATTTTAGAGCAAAAAATTGATTTCGGAAGTTTAACGGGATTTCCGCGAATTTTGAGAAGTCCCTAAGGTTTCAAATTGTCGCGGAGCAATTCTAAAACGTTTCTATAGTTAAAATCCATCGAAAAACGCAAAAAATCAGAAGAAAAATGGTAAGAAACAGCTGAAGCCAAGAAAAGAACGAATTGAAATTCGAAAATCTCAAGTGTAGATTTACGATAAACTGAGCGCAGTGGCGGAGTGTCGTTTAATAAAACAAAACTGTGCAACTTTGCGTCGCGGTGTTTGCGTACTCCCGGAAAAGGGGAAATTGTTCAGATTGGATAAAGATTTGGAGACGTTGTTTTTGTGATTTTTGCTAGAATTTCGAACTGGAAATGGGTGAAATAGACTGGAAAATTCAAAATTCATCGATTTCTATCAGTTTATCACGAAAAAATCTCGGAATTTTCGATTGTTTTCAAGGTTTTTGAATTTGACTGAAAAATTCAATTTCTGTGTTTTTTGGAATTTTTTGGCGCGTTTTCTGCCTGATTTTTATAGTTTTATTGTTTTCTTGTTGTTTTCTTACTTTCAAGTCATGAAACTTTCGAAAAATTTCAATTTCAAATATTTTTTGATTCTAACGATTTTTTCATCGAATTTTTTGATTTTTCTTATTCATTCTCGTCAAAACAGCTCGAAAATTTTTATTTTGTTATATTATCACTTACTTCACTGATAACTGATCGCCTACTTCCAGACTAACATGTTCACAAGGAAATTCACTCTGACACACGTCATCAAGTCTTTTACAAAATTCCGAGAAGAGCAAAGTCCGGTGGAGGAGCATTTCGGGGTACCATGGTGAGAATTTCGTTTTAAAAAAATAAATAGTCTTGAGTTTTCATCGAATTTGTGAAAAATCAGTTATTTTTTGGATTTCCTAGCTAATTTTGCAGTTTTCGCTCCGAAACTCGAAAAATTGATAGAAATTGAAGTCTTCGTGACAATAACCGCAATTTTCAGGTCTATCTTTGTCACCAACTCGGAGCCGAACATCAACGTCTACCTGAAATGCGAAAAGGTCAAAGAAGAGGACAACAGATGGGCGGTGTCCGTCGATTCCACTTTCAAAGCATCCAAAGTCGGTGGCGAAGGTCCGATAGAAAAGAAGACACAGTTCAAGTACCAAAGGAAGCAATGCGGCGACTGTGGCTCGTTTCTGGTCACCGAGCTGGTCAAGAATTGCGTCAACGACAACATGCTGTTCGTCCAAATCGAGGCCACTATCACCGATATTCAGGGTGTTGCTCTGAAAAGAAGTTTGGATTTCGGAGCGCCAGATGAGCATAAAACGGACGGAGTGCTGCTGGTTGGCGATGAGAAGTTCCATGTTTTGAAGGGGGTAAGTTCTTTGTGGGTCTTGAAGCGATTTTTTACGATTTTTTGCGATTTTTTTGAAAAAAACTCATTCCAGATGCTCGCCATCTACTCGCCAGTCTTTGACCGCATGTTCTTCGGCCCGTATGCCGAGAAAGACAAAAAGGAGATCAAATTGCCCGAAATTGCCGCAGAATCGTTCCATTTCTTCCTGGAAGTCATCTACGGACGCTGCAAAGACAGCATTCGAAGTGAGTTTTTTGGAAAAATCGCACAACAAAACGAAGGAATTTTTCCAGTCGGAACAGTCGAAAATCTGCTGAAACTCGCCGACCGATTCGACGTCACTATTGTCAAGGATCGATGTGAGGAGTTTCTGATTCACAGCACCGTCTTCGAGGATACGAAGAAATTCCGACTGGCCGAAACGTACAATTTGACGAATCTCATGGTGGGTTTTGTGGTTTTTGAAATTTTTGCGATTTTTTTTCAAAATTTCGGAAAAGTCATATATTTTCAATGTATTTGTTTCAAAATTTCAAAGAAAGAGCTAGAAAACTGAAATTTTCGACCGCGACGCACTCTGTTTGCCTGTGAAAACCAACATTTTTGATTCAAAAATTGATAAAAAACAGAAAAAATTCAATTTTCTCCCATTTCAGGCCGGTTGCATGTCGAAAATCAACTCGCTCACAGACGCCAAACTGTTCCTTCCGAACGATCTGAACGAAGTCGGCGATTCCTCGCTTGCCAACATCTTCCGCAAGATCTACTCGTCGCCGTCGTCAACGACGTCGAAGACCAAACCATAATATGTACCTTTTTGTTTCAAAAACAGACGTAGAATAGTGTTTTCCCCCTAAAAAAAACTGCGAAAATCTGAAAAATGGCTACTGTTTTTTTTTTCAAAATCAATTTTTTTCCGCCGAAAAAATGGTTAGGATGCGATGCTCCGAAAAATCTCTAACAATTGTTCATTTTTTTTTAAATTTTCCAGAAATGGTCAGGGTGAAAACGACTATCCTACGTCTGAGCCAGAAATCGATTGCTTTACAAACTGAAAGAATCCTCTCGCCTCCCGTCTCGCCCTCCTCGAAAATCAGCATTCTTGTCTTGCATATTTATAATAATTTCCCAAAAATTCTGTCCAGATTCCGCAATTTTGTATTTTTTTTTCCTTCTGGACATGATTTTTTTTCTGTACGCATTTATTGGAAAATATGTATTTTTACCGTTAGAAATCTATGTAGTTTCCCTTTTCCTGACCCCCCTTCCATAGAAAATCATCGGCTCAGCGACCTTTTGGACACCGCGACATTTCGAAACCTTTGCAATGCAACAATCCGCCCTTTGGTTCTAATTGCGATGGTTGCGAAATGTCGCGGTTTCGAAATGTCCGCCCCCAGCCCAAAAACAATGAACTGAATGTCCTTCTTGTCACTCTGATTCTAATATATGTGCAGTTTAATTAATAATCTTCTTTTTTTTCTTCTAAAATTCAATCGGAATTTTTGTTTTTGTTTTTTTTTTTAATTTTTTGATTTAAACGAATTTTTCAAAATTTTCCAATTTTTTTGCAGAACTACAAATGTTTTACAACCAGGACGTTTCGCAACCATCACTTTTTTACCATACACAGATGAATAAAGCATTCCAAATTTATTGCGAAATACAAAAAAACACAAAAAAAGAAAAATATGTACATTAAAATTAGAAGCGAAACCCGGGGCGATACGGTGGTAAATACATCTAGTTACATAATACTCGATCCATAGAAGCTTATCATCAATACGTGTTATCAGTGATAAGAATTATCATCTAATTATCAATGCTTTCGGTGAAATGCGACTTGACAGTTCCGAGACCCAGAATCTCCTTGGAAATCTTCTGAATCTCGAACTTTTTCACTTTTCCCGAAATGGTCAGCGGGAATTCCTTCTCCTTCTTGATCAACACGTACTTTGGCACTTTATAGTGAGCCATCTGAAAGTGATAAGGATAAGAATGCACTGATAAGCCTGATAAGACTCACTCCTTGCTTGCAAGCCTTCTTTATCATTTCTGGAGTGATATTTCCCTCTTCTTCTTCGCGAAGACGCACCCAGGCGCAGATGTTCTCGCCGTAACGGTCATCTGGGACACCGACCACCTGCAAATATACGGAAATTGATGAGAGTTGGGAAAAGCTACAGTAACCCGATCCCGGATCAAAACTGGCTACAGTAATCCGATCTGGATCTGCATCTCAGAGGGGGTTTTCAGATCTTTGATGGGTGTTTTGAAGCCCGGGACTGAATAATTGAGTGAAAATGTCCTTTTGAAAAAATAAAATTTGAAAACTACAGTAACCCGATCCAAGATCAAAACTGGCTGGCTACAGTAACCCGATCTGGATCTGCATCTCAGAGGGGGTTTTCAGATCTTTGATGGGTGTTTTGAGGCCCGGGGACTGAATTAATTGAGTGAAAATGTCCTTTTGAAAAAATAAAATTTGAAAACTACAGTAACCCGATCCTGGATCAAATCGGGTTGGCTACAGTAACCCGATCCTGGATCTGGGTGTTTCAGATCTTTGGTGGGTATTTTGAGGCCCGGGGACTCAATTATTGAGTGAAAATGTCCTTTTGAAAAAATAAAATTTGAAAACTACAGTAATCCGATCCTTGATCAAATCTGGTTGGCTACAGTAACCCGATCCTGGATCTGGATCTGGATTAGATGGTCTCAGGGGGTTTCAGACCTTAGCTAGATGCATTGACGCCCGGAGACTTCATTTTAAAGGGAAACTTTCCTTTTAAAAAAATAAAATTGGAAAACTACAGTAATCCGATCCTGGATCGAAATTTTCTACAGTAACCTGATCATGGACCTGGTTCACACAGTCTCTGCGATTTTCAGACTTTAGACAGGTGTTTTGAGGCTAGTGGACTTCATTTTAAAGGGAAAATTTCCTTTTAAAAAAATAAAATTTAAAAACTACAGTAACCCGTTCCTGGATCGAAATTTTCTACAGTAATTTAACTCTAACTCAAAAGTGTTACAAAATCTTGTTTTAAAAGATACTGTGACCCCCAAATCTTTAAAAATTTCCAAAACACTGCTAACTCACATGAGCATCGGCGACATAGTCCAACTTGTGCAGGAACTGTTCGATCTCAGTCGGATACACATTCTCTCCGCCCTTCACAATCATATCACGAGTCCGTCCGACGATATTGATTGTTCCGTCCTCGTTCATCACCGCCGTATCGCCGGATTTGTACCAGCGATCCTTGGTGACCGCCAGATTGGTCTTGTCCTGATCCGCCCAGTAGCCGAGCATCGTCGAGTAGCCCCTGGACCAGAGTTCGCCCTTGGCTCCCGTCGGCACCGGAACACCGTACTCGTCGACGATGGCGATCTCCTGATGTGGCATCACCGAACCGACGGACTTGATGCGTTCGAACGGATCGACGTGCAACTCGGACATGGTCACCAGCGGACTCGTCTCAGTGGATCCATAGATCACCGCAAAGTCCGTCATCTTCATCTCCTTCACCATCTTCTCGCAGAGTGCCAACGGACATGGTGCACCGCCAATGACACCTCCACGCAGGGAAGATGTATCGAATTTCTGCATCAGGGGAGACTTAAGGACGTCAATGAACATGGTAGGAGTGCCGAACATTGTGGTGCACTTCTCGTTTTGAATCGCCTCAAAGATATCCGGAACATGGTACGATTTCGAGGGGAACACGACGGTTTGGCCGTGATTCACAGCGTTTATCACCCCGACCGCGCATCCGAAGCAGTGATACAAAGGGTTAGGGATGCAGATTCGATGATCCTCCCGATCCCATCCGAGACGGATCCCCGCGAAGTACGCGTTGTTATTCAAGCCGAAATGGGTGAGAGTCGCGCCTTTTGGATGTCCAGTTGTTCCAGAGGTGAACTGCATGTTGACGGGCTCATCGGGACGAAGACGACGATCCATTTCCTCGAGCTTCGCGCGTTCTTGACTTCCAGCAGCCTTCATCAGGTCGTTGTACACCCAGGCGCCGCTGAAACCATGGGATAAAAGGAGAACTTGAACATGGAAAACTCACTGAACAGGCACATCATCGCCGAACAGCACAATGTGTCTCAACTCGGGAATATCATGCGACTTGATATGCCCGACTCCCGGTTTCCCCCTTCTCATCTCAGGCATCGCTTCGATCAGCGTATGCACATAGTTGCTGTGCTTGTGTCTCTTCGGCGCGAACAACACCTTCATTCCGGTCTTTCTCATCACGAATCGCAGTTCTTCGTGGAGGTAATGCGGGTTGACATTGACTTGAATGACACCTGCGAACGCGCAGGCATACTGTAGCACAACCCATTCGTAGTAATTCGGGCCCCAGACACCGACACGGTCGCCTTTTTCAAGGCCCAGGGTGTACAGGGAGGCGGCCATTTGACGGACCTGGAAATGTTGTGGTTTTGAGGAAAAATTGAAACGATTTGGAAGTGCGACACTTCGCAGCCACAGAGTTCCCAAACGGTTGCGAAACGTCGCCCTTGCCCCCGTCCGCTTCCCCCAAAACTCACATCATGATAAAACTCCTCATAAGTCTTGCGAATCGGATACTTCAAAAACACACAAAACTCCTTGTCGGGCACTCGTTCCGTCGTGTTCCTCAACGTCTGCCCGAGCGTTTCATTCTTCAACGGAATGTTCGATGTTCCGTGGATGTAGCTGTTGATCGGGGCACGATGGACCGACGGATGGGTCAGATGATGGTGCGATGACTCGGATGGAACAGTGGATGTTGAGGGGATGGCGTGGGATGAAGAGAGGGCATGGGTCAGGCGACGGGTAAGCACGGATCGCATGGCTTCTGTAATAAGGAGGATTGAATTGGAAGAAGCAGAAGGGAAGTGGAGGAAGAGGAATCGAGAGTGGAAATGGGGGAGGGTTCTAGATCTTAGACTTCTAGATTTTCATGTTCCTAGGTCACTAGGTTCCTAGACACCTAAGCTCTACTATTCTAGGTTTCTAGGCTCATAGAGTACTAGATTTTAGGTTCCTTGGCTCCTAAGTTTCTAGCTTCATAAGGTCATTAGGATCCTAGGCTTCTAGGCTCCTAAGTCCCTGAATCACAAGGTCAATAGCTAAGTTCCTAGGCTCTTATGTTCCTAGGTTCCTAAGATCCTAGGCTCCAAGACTTCTAGGTTCTATGTTACTAGTTCACTGGGATCCTAGGTTTCCAAGCTGATAGTTTCGAAGATCTCAGGCTCCCAGGATCGCAAGGTCTTCGGGTTTTTAGGTTTCTAGGCTCCTAGGTCACCAGGTTCTAGGTTACTAGGCCTCTAGGATCCTAGGCCCCTAGGCTCCAAACAGCTCTCAAAATCAGATGAAAAGTGAGATTCTGCCCAACCCGGTCGTCCATTTTATACACCCTTACCAACTCCTCCTCCTCCAAGCCACGCCCCCTTTTTATTCGTTCCCCTTCTTCACACATGACGACCAGCGATCGTTCAATGATTCCCCCCTCCCCTTCCATCCAAATGTTCTCTCACGTGTGCCGGCCGACAGAGAGGGGAAGGACAAACAATTCTGAAGAAATGGAAGAAGAAGCGAAGAACGATCAACATGTGAGGGGGGAATGAGTGAGCAGAGAACATGGTGCGGCGAGCGATCTGGTCGACCACCGGGGGGAAGTCACATGGACCAGAAGGGGGGAAATGCAGCAGTGATAGAATAGTGATCAACAGCAAGTGTTTACGATTAGAATTTTTGGAGAAAAAAAATTGAATATTTTTTAAATTTTTTTGAAAATTTTGAATTTTTCGCAATTGTTTTGTTGTTGTTGAAAATTTTGAGTTTTTTGAAAAACATTAATGAATTTTTTCCTTTTTTTCTTTATTCCGAAACTTCGACACTTCGGCACTTTACCCCGATACCCTCAAACCCCTACCCCGACACTTCGCAACCAAGCACGACGTTTCGCAACCAGACCAAATCAGGGAAATTTGAAATTTTCTGGTAAATTTTGAAGTGAAAGGAAATTTTTTGAGAGTTTTTTAGAGTTGCGAAACGTCGGGGTGCCAGCTTCGGGATTTGAGGGTACCATGTACTGTTGTCTGAAAATTTTCGAAAAAAAATTGTTTTTCCAATTTTTTTGTTTTCTTTTTTTTCTGTGATTTCTATGGCATTTTTGATAGTTTTGCTATTGAAAATTTTTTGAAAAAAATGAAAAAAATCAAAAAAAAAACAATTTTTTTTTGGAAAATTTTCAAATTTTTTAAATTTATTTTTTTAAAATTTTCCTATTGTTTTTCAGATTCCAAAGCTTTTTTTTCAAAATTTTAAACAAAAAACTGTACTCTGAGTGATATTATCACTGTCAACCACCGACCACCTGCGCCTTATCACCACTCCGACAGCAATAGAACGACCAAAAACTGGATAGACCAAATTTTTTTGAGAAAATGTTTTTTTACAGCTACAGTATGGAATCTATAGTATGAAAAACAAAAAATGTTAAAAAATTTCTAAAAAAAATTTTTTTTTTGAAATTTTTTTTTCAATCCCATCAAAGAAAGGAATTTTTTTTTAACAAAAGACGTCTGAAAAACATGAAAAACACAATGAAGACCGTGTGAAAGCATCGGCCAGCGATCAAGTGTTGTCTAGACGAAAATCGAGAAATTTTGAAAAAAAAAATCAAAAATCAAAAATTTTTTCACAAAATTTCAAACAACAAATTTTTTTTTGAAGATTTTTTATTTTTCCAATTATCCGGTCACTGATACCTTGCAATTATCGCAAATGTGGTTCTTATCACTGATCCGCAATCAAAGAACCCCCGGAACACATTTGTTTTCTCGAGAGATCGTGGCGTTGGACGTTCTTCGCAGTGATGTATACGAATCGAGTGCACTGGACATAGAGAACAAGCAGTTTTTGATCGGGGGAGTGATAGGAGTGATAGGGATTGTTTGGAGCGAGAGCGAGAACAGCTGTAATCAGTACAAATATTGAGAGTAGTTTTCGGACAGTGCTGGGCTTAGAAACTGTATATGTTATTGTGAGACTTATGGTTTCAACGCGACGTTTCGCAACTCACCAATTTGAAACTGCATATGCAAAGTGGTGGCTCAAAGTGTTGATTGATCAATAAAAAATTCTTGTCCAGGCCTAGCTTAGGGTGCTTTTCTAGAGAACTTTTGATATAGGAGGCATTGAATTTCAAAATCTCAAACTTTTGATTAATTTTTTGGATAAGGTGAACAATTCTGTACTTTTTGTACTAAAAAAACGTGGTGAGATTGAAAAACGAAAAATTGTTGTCCACAATTGTGGAAATGAACAGAAAAATAGTAGTTTAGGTCCCCAGGATAAATTTGGCTAAAAATTGGCACAGCGGTAGGTGGGGGTCTAAATAGATGCACCATGAAGTTTTTTTTGATGGCGTAAGCATTTGAGGCTTCATGTGATCGAAAAATTGTAAAGGAATCCAATCTTTGCGTTAAACGTACGTATGGAAAGCTGAGATCACGAGGATCACGAATATCTAATCAGATTCGGGATATCTCAAAATTTTTCGAATTTGTGAGCAAATACAGTTTCTTTGTGCATTTTCACATTTAAGGCGTTGAGATCAAGTTTTTGATTACATTGTATTAATTAACTTTATTCGTTTCAGTATAAATAAAACAATTGAGTGAAATCCCAAGCAGGTACAGATTCGGTTTTGCGACCGAATCTGTGCACACGTGAAAATATGGAATCCATCAATCGGTTGGCTTAGTGGTAAGATGGGCGGCGTCTATGTCATGCCCGATGTTTCCTTAAAATTGTTGGTCATCATTGTTCTTCCAGGTATCCCAGATCTGATTAGGTATTCGTGATCCCCGTGATCCCAGCTTTCTCAGCATACGTACCTTTATCGATCATATGAACCTCAGAAGCTGTTTCCATCAAAAACACTTCATGGTAAATATGTAGATCTGTTCAGACCCCTCCCTACCGTTGTACCAATTTTTACTCAAAACACATCCCTTCTAAGATTCTCTACGCCACGCCAAATTGCACACAACGCTGCTTACCGTACCGTACATTCAGTGCAATCCTATACAGGATGTTGCAAGATAATGACCAATGATTTCCTCTTTTTTTGATGCGTGGACCAGAAAGTACACTCACTACTCACTGATAACAGCTGTTCTCCTTCCATTTCTTTCTCTCCAAACAATTCCTATCACTCCCCTCTCCCATCCTCCGATCAAAAACTGATTGCTACCACCATCAATGCGAAGAACGATCAAAGCCGATGAAAAACAAATGTGTTCTCCCCCTCCCCGGGTTCTATGATATCGGATCAGTGATAAGTGATAAGAGCGACACGTGGAAATGATTTGAATGAATTCATTCACAAGGTTTATCAATTATCAACAGAAGAAATTTCCCAAAGAAATTCAGATTGACCCGGTGGCATAGAACATTTTTGTTTGAATAATTCAATTTTCATCGAAAAGTGTTAAGTTGAAACTGGGAGTCAGCCACCATGATTCGAGAGATCCTTTATCCCTTCGAGCTCTTCGTAGCCGATATGGATGCCATGTTCACGGAGCTTATCTGAAAATGGAATTTCAACTTTATCACCTTATCATCTGCCCTATTCTACCTTCTCTTTCCTCCAGAACACCCTCCTGGCCACGGATCGATACTGACTGGACATGAAGAAACAGATGAGACAGTGGACGGACGAGTTGATGATCAGACACGTCCACACGACGATTCGAGCACTTTCCGATAGTTGTCTGCAACAATTCACGCAATTATCGATTGATTGATTGATTGATTGATTTGATCAAGTGTGTTCTGTTCAAGTAGCAACATACTTCAACCGGTCAAAGTAGGCGAATATCAACTGCTCGAAGATGTAACTCGCACCATATAACATCTCGGAGATGAAGAAGCTCATCGACATCACTGTCACCAGCATCAGCGTGTTCTCGTTGGATTTCTCCGCCTCTTTCACAGACCTCCTTCGTTTTTGGACGATTCGCAGCTGAATGACAAGCAGAATAGTGAAGATTGAGTAGAGGATGGCTGTGATGACAGTGGAGAAACCGTCGAGAAGACTGATGATTTTATAGATTGGAATCGAGAAGTCATCGTATTCATCGTCTTTTGGACACGTGTAGTTGTAGAATTCATATGGTACGGTGGCTTTTTGACATCTAAAAGTTAGAAAATTTCAGTGGTTATTTCATTTGATAGGTACTTCTGACTTGCCGGACTGTAAATCTCACATCTCACGACCAGAGAGAAATCCCAAACAAAACAAATCAGAATCATTCCAACAACCATCAGTACCGCTGATTTGGGTTTCGATAAGTCCCTGATAACAGAGTTAAGAGGGAACATGACTGATAAGGTGCGGAAGACGGCCATGAGGACGGCGAGGAAGGAGGAACATCGACGGGCCATTGACTGGAGGGGATCTTTGAGTAGAGAGAAGACAATGTCAAAGTACGCTTTGTCATTGCAACTGTCTTTTTGATAAATCCAATTTTCATCGAGCAGAAACTCGAAAAGGAAGGTGGCGACCAGTTGTATTTCACAAATGCTAATTCCAATCATCAGAATGAAAATGAAACTTGTTCTTAGCTCGTGCTGGAATAGCACTATCAAATTGACAATGTTGATGGAGAATCCGAGGGCAGCAGTGATAGTGTTCACATGATTCAAGATGGTGAATGTGGTGTCGAAGAGGGTGGTGTTGATGTAGTAAAAGTCGCCGTCGTACTCGTCGTACCAAACTTCATAGTCCGAAAAGTCCATGTAATCCGTGTCCTTGTCGAAATCGAAACCAAGGCCGTCCGGTAGAGATTTGTTGACGGATTCTAAAGTAAAAGTTGGGTTTTTGATGTTTCGATTTCCATTAGTGTATCAAGTCGACAGGGTTATCGACTGAAAGTCGACTAAGACCGGAGTCGACTGCAGTTGACTGAGTCGATCAGAGTCGACTTGGAAGGTCGACTGGGGTCGACTGAGAAATCGAATGACAGTCGATTTTGTCAAATCGACTTGATACCCTACTGTCCACCCCCAAAACCAACTCACTACACCCCTCGCCATTATAGGAGACATTTGCTTCGGTGCGGTGTTGCAGTGCAATGCAGTAACGCGTTTTTAGAAAGACATCCGGATGATTGCCGTCGACGATGATGCGACGAAATGACACGTCGCGGAATGTTTGGGCGTTGGGGAATTGCAGGTTTTGCAGGTTTCGGTTTTGGAGGAATTGCATCAAGGGCAGGCGGGCTGCAAGAGAATCTGATGGTTGCGAAATGTCGCGGCTGTGGAGTTTTAGTAGTCGCAGTGATTTCAAAGCTGCCCGACGTTTCGCAACAAGTGAAATGCTGAACGTTATTACGAAATAGATTTCAAATTTCGGTTGCGAAACGACGTTCCAATGAGTTTTGATAAACTACGACGTTTCGCAACCACCGCGTTTTGCAAATTTCCGTAGCAACCTAGCTTAACTTTTTTAAGAAAAAAATTTCAAAGTAGCGAAATATTGCGGTTGCGAAACGTCTTACTTATGGGGGTTTTAAGAACTACGATGTTTCGCGACCACGTTTCATTTTTCAATAAAGTGGAGAAACTCGATTGCAACATTACCCGGTTGCGAAATGTCGCATCTGTTGGAAACTGCAAACTTCTAAAACTGCAACATTTCGCAACCACCAAACTTCAAGACCGCAGCATTTTTCAACCTTTACAACAATTAAATCTGCCTGCGACATTTCACAACATTCGCAACCACATTTCAAATTTTGATATAGTTTAATTGCAAAATTTTCCGGTTGCGAAACGTCGTACCCGTTTTCCGATAAGCCACTCACAATTCAAGTTCGCCACAATCTCCAGCTTCCTCAAAAAATGGGCATTCTCCAAACTGGTATTCCTTATGGTAATCGTGCCAAAAACCCTCCGAACATCCACCAACTTCCGAACATACTCCTCATCTCCCGATTCGACCAACAAATTGCCAAAAATATAGACACATCCGACATCCAAATTGGCCATTTTGTCAAATACACAAAGTTTCGGCCAATCGATACTCCAGCTCCAATCCGGACAGTATCGTCCCCAAAAGTCGCCGAATGGGGCACTGCCGTCTAGGAAAACCGAGACTTCTTGAACGGTCAGACAGAACTCTTTGACGGACGAGTCGAAGTTGATGTACGCGTGGCCAGCGTTATTGTTGCCGAAATTCTGAAGCAATTTGAAAAAAGAAAAAATTTGGTGTGGATTTACGGGCGATGAGCAACTGTAACGTTTCGCAACTCAAAACGTTTGTATTTTGTTTCTCATTAAAAATATTGTTGTTTTGACATGATTTTTATCATTTTAAAGAAAACACCAGAGTTGCGAAACGTTACAGTTGCTAAGGGACAAGTTGCGAAACGTTACAATTGCAAAGTGGAAAGTTGCGAAACGTTACAGTTGCAAAAGCTTTCAAACCTTTAGGCCTTTCAAACCCAAACTCCTCAGCTCAGAATTGCCGTGTAAACTCAAAACTTCATCGTACGTCGATTGAGCAGAACTGGCGTAAAACGACCTTAAACCCGCCAAAAAAGACAAATTCTGCAGCGTGGTGTCGATGATTTCCAAGTTTCCGTGTAGCCGTTTGAGTTTCGAAAAGTTGGGAATCGTTCCGTTCAGGTCGGTTATCGTTATCTTTCCGGTGATATTCTCGCAATCGGCGAATTGCGTTTTGGCGTTTCTCCAGGTCAGTTTGGCACCCGGACATGCTGGAAAATGGAGCATTGGTTGCGAAACGTCGCGTATTGTGTAACCCCCCGTACCACAATCATATTTATTCCTGAAGATCATCCAAGATCTCGT
Source organism: Caenorhabditis sp. 39 LS-2015 (assembly GCA_900536345.3). Classification (NCBI taxonomy): domain Eukaryota; kingdom Metazoa; phylum Nematoda; class Chromadorea; order Rhabditida; family Rhabditidae; genus Caenorhabditis; species Caenorhabditis waitukubuli. Next base: position 19,234 of record LR576774.1, read on the forward strand.
CACGTCCTCATATCGACTATCGCACAGATTCCTCGAATCCAGTGCCGAATTGCCGGTGATCCGATACGCACAACTGTCCATTTTGGTGATGTTCAGCAGAAAATCGATATTGTCCAAATCGGAATTGTTGATGATTGTAGTGCCGATTGCATCGCATTCCATTTGAAATTTTGGAAGGAAATTTAGATTTTTATAAATCGAATTGTCGATTCGGATTCCGCCGAGTAGTTTGGTCATTTTGCTGAGCGCATCTTTCAATTTGGCTACCGGGACATTCGAATTCTCTGTCAATATGATAATTCCACAAACTGTCTTGCATTGTGTAGGCCATTTATCGATCGATTTCAGAGTGATTTCCGGCTGGGCAAAATAGCAATTTTTATCTGAAAACTTGTGAAAACGCTCGCAGCCAAATCGCAATATGTTCTCTTACCACAGACATAGTAATCCGTAATTACTTTGTAGTTTTCAGCGAAATTGAAACTCGAAGTGACAACAAGAAAAGTTGGGAAGAGGTAGAGAAGAGTTAGCAGCATGAATGAGTAAAAGATGGAGGAAGAAGTTATGGGTTGGGTTCTCAGTGAATGATTGAAAATAATTATAGTGTATGTATGTACATGTGTAATTATATGTATGTTGATAACCAATGATATCATAATGAGAAAAGAAAATCTAGTTTCCTCTGCCTCTTCTGCTCTGACATTTTCCACCCGAGGTGACACTTTATCCCTTTGACACTTTGGTATTTAGTAGATATGGATACCATCTGCTCATGTTTTTTAGACCTAAAAATCACTTTCAAAGCTGCCACTGACAAAAACCACTGAAAAACAGTGTCATTGTCGGTACAGGTTCGATGCCCACGTAGCTAAATTTTCATAAGTTGTGTATGTATGGTGCATCTTGACATCGTCATATTTGTAGAAAAATAGCAGCAGAAAAAGTGGGTACACAAGTAAAAAGTGACTCAAACTTTGAAGAACAACACTGCAAGAGAGTAGAGACGCAGACATATGCGAAAGAGAGACTACAGGCGCGCTGAGAGAGCGCAGAGAAAGAGGGCACCGAAAACTGGCGAAAACCCGCTGAAAAGGGTTCGATGCCCTGCTGGGACCAAAAAAAAGTTTGGAATAGTTCATTGAAGAGTGTTAAATTGAAATCAGAAGTCAGCCATCATGATTCAAGTGATCCTTTATCCCTTCGAGCTCTTCGTAGCCGATATGGATGCCAAGTTGACGGAGCTTATCTGAATACCACTTTAGCACTTTATCACCTATCCCATCCTACCTCTTGTCTCCTCCAGAACACCCTCCTGGCCACGGATCGATACTGACTGGACATGAAGAAACAGATGAGACAGTGGACGGACGAGTTGATGATCAGACACATCCACACGACGATTCGAGCAGTTGTCTGCAACAATTCACGCAATTATCGATTGATTGATTGATTGATTGATTTGATCAAGTGTGTTCTGTTCAAGTAGCAACATACTTCAACCGGTCAAAGTAGGCGAATATCAACTGCTCGAAGATGTAACTCGCACCATATAACATCTCGGAGATGAAGAAGCTCATCGACATCACTGTCACCAGCATCAGCGTGTTCTCCGATGACTTCTCCTTCTTCTTGTTCATCGACTTGCTCAACTTCTGGGCGATCCGAAAATGGTAGAGAAGCAGAATGGTGATGATCGAGTGGAAGAGGGCTGTGAGGGCGAATATCAACTGCTCGAAGTTTCGAGTTGCGACATGTCGGTGTGCCCTGAATCTGGTGCAAAACTTGCGATGCATAAATTTGTGATGTTAGTGGTGATAATCTTTAATCACTTGTTACTACCTAATCTCTAATCCATAAACTTTGAATTTCGATAAAATTTCTTGTTTGGACTATGCTTTTCATGGCCTGCCAAATTGCCAGGTTTGTCAGGCAGGTGCGGACGAAAAACTTGTGTATGACTAATGATACCTTACAACCATAGGTTTCTTTTGAAAAACATTTCATCCTGTCACTCACTCACAAGATCTTTCATCTACCATAGTCTGAAAATGATCCGACAGCCCATTTTTCTCGCCTTTTCTCTCCTCCTATCACCCCAGGTGTTCAGTTTCAACTGGACCATTGATTACTCGAAAATCAAGAAGAACACCGGTTGTGGTAAGCTTTTACTTATTACTTTATCACTTTTACTTGCCAGTTTAGACAAAAAATGCTACTTTACACATCCCGAAATCACCCTGGAAACGATAGCAGTCTGGCCGACCAGTTGCCCTGAAGTTTGTGGAGTTATAACTTTGAATCGGAATTCGGATGGTATTTCGTGCAAAAAATTGAATTTCACATTTCAAAATATGGCTTATATGCATGGAGGCATCAGAATTCAAAATACTGAACTGAAAAATTTATCGTTTTTACCCGAAAGCGGAATGAATATAGTACCATGTAAGTGTAGCGTCGGTTATATGTTACTTGACATTTATCTTCGAAACGGAGAAAGATATCAAGATATGGTCAACTACAAAATTACGCAAAATGTTAATGGCTACAATTTTGTAGTTGACAGTTTTTCGATATCTTTTGTTGTTCTTGAGATGTATGTCAAAACACATGGTACCTAGAGCGCTATGCAGGAAAACTGTAATATTTATCTCACAATCAGACGGAATCCTCATCTCGAACAACTCCCACTTAGAAAATCTGGATGGACTGTTCAAAATTACACCAAATTCCTGGTCCGCGGATAAAAATCACATAATCATAGCTGATAACCAGAAATTGGATGCGAGTAAAGTGTGCGGTCATGAGAATTACGAAGCGTTCAGTGGATTGCAAGTGGTCGGGAATCGGAGGAATTGCGGTAGGTTTTAGACTTTGTTTTGGTGATTTTTTGTGGGGTTCGTCGTGTTGATTTACGAGCATAGGTCGGGTCGGTTGATTTTCAAAACTTTCAAAACATGAGCCTAGGTTTACGGATATTGTTGCTACCAGCTTGGCCCTGCGGCTTCGCCGCATTCAGAGTGGGAAGAACCGCACCACTCACTCGGGCAAATGAACCAAATAGGTGTCTGCCCATTAGGTTCATTTTCCCAATTCAGCGGTGCCGTTTTCCCTGTTTGAATGCGGCGAAGCCGCAAGTTCAGGAGAGCGCGCGCAACGCAGCCAACCGTTTTTATTTCAAAAAAATCAAACATTTGAAAAAATTCAGAAACCAATTCAACAGTTTCTCTCCTCTCAACTACCACCTATCCCTCATACTTACAACCAGAGGAAGATCCATATTTCTGGAATCTCGACGACAAGGAATTCTTCAACTTGGCCTACTCCTGGGCAGAAGCTGGAAATCGAGTACCTGCTCTCATCGGATTCCTCGTCAACCTCTTCCATCTAACCGTTCTCTTCCAGCGCGAATTGCGAACCAATGTCATCTACATTTTGATGATGGGCATTGCAATTTGTGACATTCTATATGACATCACTTTTGTTTTTCAAGTTTACATTCTCGACTGGATTTTTACTCCAGAACGCTGCACGGAGTTATCGTATACCCCGGTTTTACTCAATTTTCTCAAGGAACCCATCCAGGAAGTCAGCCGGAAAAGCTCCTCGTTCCTTGCCTTTCTTATGGCTCTCTTTCGAACTTTTTCCATTATATCACCAACCAGTTCCACCTTCTCAGCAAATTTTTGGCGAAGAATCAGCGAATACGCGGGCCAAATCAGCGAGTGCGCGGCCTCTGCGCGGCCGTCTCGCTGATTTGGTCCGCGCGTTCGCTGATTCCCGGCGGCGTATTCGCAGATTTCACGCGGCTCACAACGGCGAATTCGCGGATTTTTCGCTGATTGTCATGTTTTTCGTTGCTGGCAACCGGAAAATCGTTGGAAGCGTTGTTTTTCATACAGTTTATTTAAAGCATAATCAAAAGCAAGAAGATACATCTTAAAAATGTTCGAAAATGTGCAAATCCGGTAGTGGATAGCAACGAAAACATGAGAAATAGAAAAATTATCAAATTCCGCTTGAAAATGTAGTCCCTTCGCTACGTTCGGGCGCCGGCTTCTAGAATCCGACAGTAATGAGCATCAACATCCATTATGATTGCGAGTTTCTTGTTTCAGTTCGAATCAACATTGGCGAAAAGTCCGTCAGTTGATGTCGACTTCAGCCAGCTTTTTTGACGATTTTAAGCTGAAATTGCAATTCATAAACTTGAATTTCTAATTTAAAACTCACATCAAGATCTCTCGTGATCCGCATGGAAGTCCAATGCCGCTAACTGAACCAGCTTTTTGTCGACATCGCGAACAAAACAAATCTGAAAAAATACATTTTTTTCAATTCATGCGAAATTTAATTACCTTTCAATCAAACACTTTAAATCCTTTCCTTTGCGTTGCGGCAATACTTTCCGTCGCTGTGACTCTCTGCCTGAAAAACGTATTTGAACGAAATTTCGAACAATTTTTTGAGAAAATTTAACTAAAAAATGGAACAGTCGACTTAAGAATTTAAGAGTCGGAAAACATGTGGAAAATATTGATTGATACGTGAAAAATAAACAAAAGCAAAAGAAATGCGAAAATATTCTGAAAGTCATTCTGCGTGCGATTTCGCGTGAAGTCTTGGGCATTGTACGCGAGTTACCGTAAAGCCGCGAGTTCGCCGATTGTTCGCGATGGGTCGCCACGCCCTCGAAGCCGCGCGATATTAGCGAATTAGCTGCGCGTTCGCCGATCATTGGCAAACGAATCCGCGTGCTCGCCGATTGCTCGCAAGCCACCGCGCGTTTGCCGATGCTTCGCGGACCCTCCGCGTGTTCGCTAATTCTTCGCCAAAAATTTGCTGAGTTATCACTGATCTCCAAGCCCAGATGGGCGTTATCATTGATAATCCTTCAGTTTTTGCTGTTTGTCATCTGGGACTTTCAAGATTTCACCCACTGTTCTATGGTGACTCAAGTGTTCTGGTGCATGGAATTCGATACGGATGAGATAGAATACCAAGTGGATTGTGGAGAAATCTACGGAAATACACGTACCTCGTTCACCAAAACTGTCGACGGATGGTTCACTATAATCCTGGCGATTTGCTACCTTTTAGTCACTATCGTGCTCTTAATCCAACTCAGAATCGCTCAAAACCGACGGAAATCGCTGAAGAGCTCGGAGAAATCATCGGAAAGAACCACGCTACTGGTCACTATCATGACCATCACCTTCTTCCTGTCAGAGACGTTATATGGACTGCTGTTTGTCACCGAATACGTTTCGGATCAGAAACTCGAGTTGATCATCGCGTGGAAGAATCGAACGCAAGTGTTCCTTTACACTGTTTTGATCGTCAACTCCACAGTTCATTGTGTAGTTTGTTTCGCAATGTCGAGTCAGTATCGATCGGTGGTGAGGAGGGTGTTCTGGAGGAAGGAGAAGGTAGGGGATAGGGTAGGGGATAAGGTGATAAAGCTGAAATTCCACTTTCAGATGAACTCTGTGAACTTGGCATCGGTGTCGGCTACCAAAGTGTCAAAAGGATGATGGAAAGAGGATTGTGTGAATGTAAAACTTTTTCAATGAAAATTTAACTATTCAAACTTGTTCTTGAACGCAATAAAATTAACCTGTAGCAGATTTGTCAAAGAGGCGCGCACCGCGCACCGCGCACCGCTCGCCTTTCTCATCAATCAATCGATAACCATGGCAATGGTCCGTGCGCGCGTCCTCGGCCCCCGCAGTACCATATTATGGTGGCTACCCTCCGCAAATTCGTTCAGCGACACGTTTTAAACTGTTCCAAAGTCGATGAGGATACTCCGCAATCGAAGGTTCTCGATGAACATGACGAAGTGAAAATGTGAGTTTTCTTTTTTTATTTTCAATAGTAAACACAATATCCTGTTTTAAGCAGTTCCCTCGCGTACATGAGATCGATTTGTATATCCACAGTGTTTAAATACAACATTTCAAAAATCTCAAACAAATCAGACACCGAGAAGACAACAGATGTGACACTGACGACGAAGGTGACGGACGAGAACAACCGAGTTCTAGACTGTAACCAAAGTTTCCTTCCGGACCGAAAATCCGGAATATATTACGGTGTAGCAGGTGGATTCGACACATATGAACATGGATTTCGGAACACTGACAAAACGTTGATTGTGGAGTTTGAGTTGGAAGTCAGAGGAGAATTCCGAGCAATCAAAAAGGAGAAGAAGTGGGATTTTGGAGTGGCTGATCGGAATTTGACAGATGTTGTGTTGGTGGCTGAGGAGCAGAAGTTTCATGTTAACAAAACGGTGAGTCATGGGGGGTTTGGAGGAATGACGTTTCGCAATTTTTTCGGAAAAATGCTGCCCCTAGCTAGTTGCGAAATGTCGCGGTATTTTCTGATCGCTCTAATTGATCAATATTCCAGATACTCGCCACCCACTCTTCCTACTTTCACACCCTCTTCTTTGGCCCAAATTCCATTGAATTCGCCCCTGAAACTGAAATAAAACTGGAAAACATCCTGGCCGAAACTCTACAATCTCTCCTCGAAATCCTCTATCACACACCCAATGTGCATATCGATAACGCAGAAGATGTTCTGGAAGCCGGCAGAATGTACAGTATCCCATTGGTCAGTGACCATTGCAAACAAGTGATTGTAGAGGATGGAGGACGCGTGCCGAGGGATGAGAAACGGCGATTGGCAGAAGAGTTTGGGATCGATTGGGGGGAGATTGGGGAAGAGGAGAGATGATAATTGAAGACATAATTGCATGATAACAATGATAATAAACTTTTATTGAACTCGCTATCAAAACGTGTGTTTTTTAATGGATTCTATCTATCTATCAATCGATACCATGGTCCGTACGGCAGTCGCTATTAATTGATGGCCATCCGCAGATGGTCCGTGTGCGCGCGCACAGACAGCAGCACTCTTCACTCAACAATGGTGGTCACCGTCCGCAAGTTCGTCCAACGACACGTTTTAACATTTTCCAACGAAAACTACCGACGTGAACAATCGAGGATTCAAGAAGAGCATTTCAAAATACAAACGTAAGTGTTTCTGCCTGATTCCCCTTTCCTAAATCATCCTTTTCTCCTTCCAGCCTCTCGCTTGTGACCATTACCAGGATCGGTGTAGCCGCAACATTTCAATTTTACATTCCTAATTGTGATAGTAAAAAGTCAAAAAACTCCGCCAAAAATGGGTTGGACGTGAGAGTG
>LR576790.1:0-12879 GCA_900536345.3 Caenorhabditis sp. 39 LS-2015
TTTCTCGGAAAAAAGAGAGAAAAATTGGAAATTTTTAAAAATAGATATTTAGAAGCCGGAAAGGGCAAGTTAATAGGATAAAATGCGTTGAAATGAGAGAGGCAGGCGGCACGAGTCGGTGCCGCCCGGCTGTTGCTATGGTGATGATACTAATCCGGCCGCGCGGCGGAGATTTCTCATTTCCCGTCAAGCGCACACACCTGGTCACACGCTTTGTCCTCTTTCCAACCACAAATACAAATACAAATTTATTTTTGAATATTTTTATTGAATTCAAATTCAAATATCGTCCTCCTCTTCAAACGAGACTTTTCTGAACTGCATCCTCTCCTCCACCGGCTTCCTCTTTCCTTTCTCCTTTTCCCCACTTCCAAAGTCCTTCTCAAACGTCGACGTCAACTTCGTCGACGTCGCCACGTGACTCGTCCATCGCTGATAGAAGAAGAGGCGCGTGTTCTCGGTTCGCTTCGCGTTTCGCATCGCTGTCAGTGTCATCTCGTCGTCCTGATCGATATCAAAGTAGTCGTCGCCAGTGTGATCGATTGGGCGGCGACGGAGCAGATGGAGCAGGATGACGATGGAGAGCAAGATGTAGACCGCTTGCACGGAGTAGACGGAGAATTCGGGCTGCAATGCGGGGTTTGGGAAATTCTCCAAGTGTTTTGAATTATTGATATTCATAACTAGGTACCGCAATGAAAGGGGGTGTGGCTGACCGATTTCTTCTAACCATTCCATTTTCGCACCTTTGTAGACCTCTGGCGCGGACCAGATATGACTGAACATGGTAGAAACCACTTTTATACACGTATGTCGACTCGTAGAATCGTATGGCGCTAACAGTTTTATCAGAAAATTCCTAGTTTTCCGGTGAGGTTCAAAAAACGAGAATTGAAGTCAGAAATTCAAAGAGCTGTAACTCCGGAAATACTGAAAATTTTCGGATGATTTTTTGGGAACGGACTTCGATGAACATATTAAATGGATTCCGATCGAAAGTTTTTTCTGGAATCGCGTTTTTCAAAAACTCATTGCGGTCCCTATTCATAACGTCAAAAATCTCGAGAAAACCATTCAAATTCGATTCCCAACTGACCAGCACAAAAACGCGATTCGACGGCACTTCGTGCTGCGGTCCGCCGCGTTTCGTCGGATAATGAGCGTAGGGAATGTGGTTGAAGTGGTTGATGAAGACCAACTGAAAGACAACAAATCTTCTCAATTTTCGGTGATTTCCCACTTCTGTCGGGATGCCTTTTGCATGATTTGCAGCGTTGGGAAACTCGTTTTCAGCGGAAATTGAGATTGAGAGTGAAATTGAACTTAAAATGAGAAAAAAAATGAGAGTTTGGGATTTTCTGCCTGCTCAACTTACAGAAAAAGTATTTCCATCATGATAGCAAAGATAAAGAACAAAACAATGACACTGATAAGAAAAAAATCAGAAATTTCTCGATAAAGTTCACGTTTTTTTTACTTTTGCCGCTTCGACTTACAGTTGAAGCCTTGGAGGATGTATTTTACTGTATATCTCGGCAACCGTAAGAGATATTAAAAAACAATTCACTAACAAATTGTATCCCTTGATATTTTGCGTATTTCTTCAGTTGACAACTTTTCAATATCTCTTGTAGTTTCTGAGATATGGCTCTTACAAGATAGACACTAGTTTAGTGTAGATTTACGAGCACTTCCCATTTCAACGCAGTATATCTCAGTAGTGATTATAGATATCAAGAAACGGTCAACTAACAAATTGTAGTCCTAAATATTTTACACATTTTTGAAGTTGACAACTTTTTGATATCTCTAACCGTTTTCGAGTTATCTGCCAGAACAAGCGTACCTAACGCAGATGTTCATAATCTTTCCGAATCTCGCTCCCATGCCTGATACTAATCCGGTTCCGCTGCCCAATTAGTCTAATTACCCTAATTAGAGTCTCGGCAGATCTCTAAGAAGATCCGCATCTGCCACGTCGTCGAGCAGGTGTCTTCGCCGCCCTTCCGCGCGGATCGAAAGGCGGAGAGCACCCGTCCGCCCCCCTGTCCGCCTGCTGATCCCTCCTTCCACTCGTGATACCCCTTCTTTCCTCAGCCATTCATTCAGTCTTCTTGCTCTCGACACTTCCTCCGGTGTCTTTCCACTATCCTAAAGGTGGAAAAACCCGTTGGACGGGTCTTGAAGCGAGTTAATTTGATATTTCACTTTGTCTGCGAGTATGCTCCATTGAGACGTTGCTTTTGGTTTTATTTGATAGCAAAAACTTAAAATTTGATTCACATAGGCGCTTTGATAATTTGACAAGTGAAACTGGATATCTTCTTGCTTTATAATGTTGATTAGTGTAGATTTACGAGGATTTTAAAGACAGCGCCGATCGGATGTATTTTGACACATATCTCTGTAACGGTGAGAGATATCAAAAAGCTGTCAACTAATAATTTGTAGCCCTTTATATTTTACGTATTTTTGTAGTTAATCACTTTTTTATATCTCTTATAACCACGGAGATATGGCCCTTACAAAATAAGCACTGTAGCTTAGTGTAGATTTACGAGCGCATTTTGATTCAAAGCTATATATCTCAGTAACCGTAAGAGATATCAAAAAGTGTTAAACTAACAAATTGTAGCCCTTGATATTTTACACATTTTTGTAGTTGACAACTGTTTGATAGCTTTGATGATTATTAAGATACAAATGAAAAAACACTGCACAGTTTAGGAATTGAAGGTTTTCTAGAGGAGTGTTGTATTTTTGAGTTATTTTCCGATTTTTGAGAGTCTAATTATTGCGAAATGGTTTTTGACGTTGTCATTTTTAAATTTCTCCTATTATGAGATTCAAACGAAGTGGCGAAGTCCGCAATCAGAGCGTGTTGAGGTTCACGCCACGCTTCCACGTGGCAAAAAACTACGGTTGCACTCATTTTGGCCGTAATCTTACCCAATACTGCCCTCCCCTTGATAAACTGCCCTATCCGGCGCTGTATATCTCGATAGTGATAAGAGATAACAAAAAATTGTCAACAACAAAAATGTATAAAATATAAAGGGCTATAATTTGTTAGTTGACCGTTCTTTGATATTTCTTACCGTTACTGAGATATATGCCAAAATATATCTGCCTCCTCTAGTGTGTCACTGCTTGTGTAAATTTATGAGCAGCACTGGCTTTCTTTACGATTATCTCAATAGCGGCAAAAGATATCAAAAAGCGGTCAACTGCAAAAATGTGTAAAATATCAAGGGCTACAATTTGTTAGTTGACAACTTTTTGATATCTCTTACCGTTACGGAGATTTGAGCAATTTTCTTGTAAAAGCTATTGTTTTTCTTCTGTTTCTTTTCTTGCAACTATTTATTTAGTTAAATAGCACCGTGTTATTTATTTGAATTGAAGTTTTTTCAGAACTTGCAATTAAAAACTTTCAAAAAAAACATCAAGATGTCGACCAACAAGTCTCCTAGTGCCAAATGCGCCAAATGCGTTGTCAACGAGCAGAAGTTGAGAGCATACTCCCGTAAAAATGAGTATCTGGTGGCGGAAAACAACCATCTTTGCAAGGCGGCGAAGGAGGCGGAGAAGAAGTTGGGAACCGCGATGGAGAAGTTCCAGAAGGAAACGGAAGAGGCGAAGAGCAAGATGGAGAAACTGGAAGTGGCGAATATGGAGTTGGCGGTGAAGAACAGCGAGTACGAGGTCGCCGTAGCGAATCAGGAACGGCTTCTGGACAGCATCTACAAGGATCGGGATGATTGTTTGATTCAGAAGGTGAAGACGAACAAGCACTACGTGGCAAAGATAAAAGAGCTGGAGAAGACGGTGGAGGAGCTGAAAAAGGAGAAGGGAGGCAAGCAGAAGGAACACAAACTGCCCGAGATCTACGAAGCGTTCCATGCCGCCCGCAACTCGCACTTCCAGTACCTGACGAAAGCGGAGGAGGAGATGAAGAAGCTGACGGAGGAGTTGGAACAGAGCAAGAGAACAGTCTCGGCGCTGGAAGATGAGGTGTACGATCAGAAAAAGATGCTGGAGGAGATCCAAACGGAACGGCAGAATGACATGTACATGATGGAATGTCAAGAAAGAGACGCGATTGAGAGAATCGAGAAGGAGCAGAAGGAGAAGTACATTGAGAATTTGGACTCGATGTTCGTCACACTCAGAAAGGCGTATGAGGAGAATGGTCGGTTGATAGGCGAGAAGTATGAGATTAGAAATGAGGTGAAGGAGGCGAGGGAGGAGTTGGATGCGATGAAGAAGGAGATGGAAGACGAGACGCATGTTCAGAAAAATGTAAGTGCACGTGGAAAAAAACATTTCAAACTGCAGTCATGACAAGATGTTTTTTTCACCTTCTGGTTGAGAATTTGCAATTTTTTCGATTTAAGGGAGGACAGACACGAAAAATTGCTTAAACTCATTTGAAAGTACTTTCGATGGAAAGTATAGATCACTCTACAAGAGAAATTTTTGATTTTGAATTTTGACTTCAATTTTGGCGACTTTCGTTAAGGCAACAATCCAATTTCGAAAAATTGGTCCAGAAATTCGCTATTTTCTCTGGCGCAGTCGGGATGACGCTGTGATATCCGTTTTCAGCCATAGTTCAATTCTGCAAATCTGAAACATACAAAAATCTACTTTTCATAATTATCATTGAATTCTCTTTTCTTAAATCGGCAGATGTCGAAGAACAGTTGAATTCCAGCGCTCTCGATGTTCTTTTTTAGATATTTTTCATTTTTCTCCCAATTTCGTTATCGATCCGCTGAGTTTGAGTTACTCATTTTTAGATCAACATATTCTAAAAAAAAACAAATATTTCGTAAAATTCCAGCGCTCCCGATCGGTTCGATCGCGTTTTTCTCTCGATTTAGAAGTTCCTCATTTTCCTCCAATTTCGTTGCAATTTCGCTGAGTTTTCGCATCAAAAGTGGTTTTCTGAAATTAAAATAGGTATTTACGGCTGGAATTACAAAAAAACTGAAGAAAACCTGCCAAAAACCGTCAAATTTGACCGAAAGTCGAGAAAAAAAATTGAAAAAATGAATTGTCGTAAGATTTAATGCCAGGTTCGCAGTGTCCGAAACTCAATTTCACATGCAATTCACAGTTAAAAATTCCCCGTATAAAAAATACCGTCTTCTCGTCCGTCGTTTTTTTATTTTTTCGTGCCCATCCTCCTTTGTGGACGCCTTGAAAATATGTTTTCTTCAGGTCTTCCGCGCCCTGCTCGAAGAGTCGGAACTCGGTCTTGTCTCGCCACAGACGACCGCCAAGTGGATTCAAGTGCTTCAGGAGCATCAGCATCAGAATCAGATAGAAACGGAGAAAGGGGTGAATCTTTGGCATAAGGAGGATGAGGTTGAAAAGGAAGAAGAAGAGAATTCCGACGGCAGCCTGGTCATCATTGACGGTGAAAACGAAGACGATGCAGGATCGGACTACTTCGTCGACGTCGATAAGAAGGCCGCCAACTCGAGCGTCTCGTCGTTCGATGAAATCAGCGACGAGGACGAACAGGAGTGGTAGTTGTCTTGTCGAGTCGAGACCTGTCTACCTGATGTATTTTTGCCGAATATCTCCGTAACCGTGAGAGATATCAAAAAGTTGTCAACTAACAAATTGTAGCCTTTGATATTTTGCGTATTTTTGCAGTGGACAGTTTTTTCATATCTTTACCCGTTCATGAGATATATGGCAAAGTATGCACATCCTGGTTTGATCATGACCTGTACTTATCTGTATTTATCTATCTATCTACCTAATAAAGTAATATTTTGAACTTTTTGTGTTGTTATTTCACAATATCTCATTAAATATCCAGTCTACTAACAGAACTAGCACACACCGTGCCTTTAATACGGCTAGAATATATCTTTCGGAGAGAACAGTTCAGAAAATGCCCCAAGACAGATTGATTTGCCGGGGAGGCTGTATTTCAAAAGTCATATCTCGATAACAATTGAAGATATTAAAAAGCGATCAACTACAAAAATATGTGTTATATTAAGGGCTATAATTGTTTAGTTGACAAATTCTTGATATCTCTTATCACTACTGTGATATAGGCGATCAAAGCGCCACGGTAAATCATCTCTGCTCGTAAATCGACACTATCGGATTCAGAAAGGTTCTATTCAAAGTAGACGCTGCATGGGTGCCAGCTAATCTCATTTGAGATTGAGACCAATACCATATTCCCTGCTACCGTAATCCAGACTCCGCCCATTCCCCAGGTGTTTCGGGGCTCACAAAGCGGCGCTAATTGTTCGGCAACGATCAAAACGGGAAGAGGCAGATGCTCGAGGGATCATGCCATGGGATTGGGGGATGGGGGATGAGAATGAGAGAGATCGGAAATGAAAAAAGGTAATTATGAGATTTAGGTTGGGATACGGTAGGCAAAACGGACAAAACGGACCTTGTTGCGTGGAAGCAGCAGCAGTGGCGGGGGGATGTCATGGTGCCTGCTATTCAACCCAACGGATCTCGACGATATCGTGTCTGCCAATTCGGTTCATTTTCTACTGTCCTTCCCGGCCTGAATGCGGCGAAGCCGCAGGATCAGGCTGGTTGAGATATACACCGTTGAATATACGCACTTTTTCAAGAGAACCTCTTCAAAACCAGCTGGAAACTATGTCCAGTCGCAAGGTGAGCAACCGGGTAACTGTAGATGATGTATGTACAGTAACCCGAGTGGCAGGGATGGTAAAAGAACACTTTAGGAATCTTCAGAGTCACGACAACCTTGTGACATTTGTGTTCCAAATACTGTAACGTTTCGCAACTATTTTATAGGAGCCATCAGTGGAAATTGCTTGTTTTCCAAGGAGTTTTGCCTTCAGCAAAAGTTCCAGCAGCAAACTGTCGGTTGCGAAACGTTACAGTGTCCATTTCCTGAGGAATTTCTGTTTCTCTGCTTCTCTACCCTTCAATAACCACTAGCAAGAATAATTCCTCATCACAATAGTGTCTATTCCCCTCTCTTCCTCTTCCTCTTCCTCTCTCTCTCCCCCAATATGCCCCTCCACCCCCAGCCCCTTCCCCACTTCTTCCCCCCTTCCAAAGCCCCGTGACAACATCGCGCGGGCCTGTCTGTCTGCCGGCCCGGCTCCCCCTGTCTTTCCCCCTTTCTCTCCTCTCTGCATGTCTCCGTCTCTCCCTCCTACACACTCTCTCCCTCTTCGCATCTCTATCGATTCGCTTCTTGTTTTCGCGCTCTTTTTCTCTGCTTCTGCCGTCTTCTGCTCGCGCGAGCGAGACCTCGTCATTATCGATATTCAGAGCCCCGTGTCAGGCGCTTCTTCTTCTTGTTCTCCTTTCTAGTATCTATCCCGCCCGTTTTAAATTTCTGTACCATACATATAAACTCTTCAATCCATATCTTCCTTCAGAAGCCATGGACTTCTCTGATTCCTCGACACCAATGTCGTTCCAAGAAGCCGCAAGGACGATTCGTCTTATTGACGATCAGGAGAAAGCGTCTCGCATTTTGGACTGGATTAAGGACTTGCTGAGAAAGGAGAATAGCATGGAGGATCAGATCGATCGTCTCGATAAGACTCTGAACAACAAGGAGTACCATATCGTTTGTCAAGAAGAGGTTGGTTTTTACAATTCAGAATGAGGTTTTTCAGTGGGAAGAAAAAGATCGGCCCTGTACCGTTTGCGTGTAGAGCGGGTTTCGCCACGAAAGCTGTCGTGATTTTTCTTTCATTCCCTCACAGCAGCTCATATTATTCTCTTTAATTCGAATCCATTTCATTTTCAGGAAATCTATCAAAGCAAACAGCTCATCGAATCGCTGAACGACCAACTCGCGAGCCGCGACAATCTCTCCGGCCAAATCGAGGAGGCGACGAAGGAAGTTACGGATTGGAAGAAAAAGTACAACAATGTTGCCGAAGTGTCCGCGCAGCAAATTGCCGCTTTGGAGGATTATATCTCGAAGATTGAGAAGGAAGAACTTCCGGAAGTGGTGGATCATCTGAGAAAGAGTCTGAAGCTGACTGAATCAAAGTATCGAAAGCTAAAAAGACGATATGTGGAGCTGCGGAAACAGGAAAACCAGGTGAATTCGTTGGAAGAGACGGTGAAGGCGTCCGAGGAGAAGCTCGCCGAGTTGCAGAAGGAGTTGGAGACGGAGAAGGAGAAGGAGAAGCAAGGGGTGTTGAGTGATGAAGAGAAGATGAGGATGATGAGTCTGGAGCTGGTTCTGGAGAAGTATCAGATAAAACATGTGAGGTTCGTCGAAATGGCGGAGAATGCAAAGGCGAAGACAAGCCAGTTGAGCGAAGACAATCAAAAGCAAGTGGAGAAGTACAAGGCGTTGAAGAAGAAATGCGGAGAGTTGAGCATCAAAAAGAGAACTTTGGACGAGGAGATTGAGAAGATCTGCGCGAGACTGACTTGCATCCATCCGGAAGAGTTCCAGTTGAGATGCTCGCTCGAGAGGCAAGAGCTGATGGACCATTACACGGATGTCAATGAGAAGTACGAGAAGATCAAGGAATCCGAGCAGCAGAACGGAAGGAAATTGGCGGAGTTGGAGAAGAAGTTGAAGGAGAAGGAGTGCGAGATTGAGGACCTCATCAAGGAAATGTTTGCGAAGGAGGTCGAGTTGAAGAAGGAGTTGTGCAAGCAAAGTTCGCTTTGTATGAGACAAAGAGACGAATCTAATATGGTGCGAATTTTGAAATTTTCTTGAATTATTGGCAGGAGTTCAAAAACGTTTGGTTTTTTTGGTTTTTTACGCAAATATTTTCCGAATTCTCGAGGCTCGAAAAAATTTGGCAAACGCGGCACACTGCGTGAAAAAAAGAAACTCACGTTCAAACGCCCGCGCTTTTTGCTAAAGAGGGAGCGCTGCGGAATATCGGAGCGTCGTAAATTTTTATTTTCGAAAATTAATTTTTTACCTAAGAAATGTTGCAAGTGTGGTCTGATGATAAAAGTTACGGTATTTAGCACTCGCTTTTTCCCGCTAAAAACGTCGTTTGAATTTTGCAACGCTTAAGCGATTCGATTTACACACCGTGCATGCCGTGTGAAATCGCTGCGAGACCAATCGCATTTCCATTGTGCAAAATCAAATCTTTTCCAATTCTCAAATTTTCCAGGAGAACTTTCTTCTCAAAAAACAATTGGAGAAGCAGGAGAAGAAGAGCAAGGCGGCTCTGGAGAAGGAGAAGGCGATGAATGCGGAACTCAGAGAGGATATTGCCGAGTTGGCACTGAAAATGGAGACGATGGGGGTGGAGGAGATCAGTTCGGATGAAGAGGAGAAAGAGGAGGAGAAGGAGGAGGAGAAGAAGGAGGAAGAGGAAGAGGAAAAGCAAGTAGAAGAAGAGTTCGAAACTGTCAACAAGTCCGATCTGGACGAACAATAAGCCATTCTCTCACCTCGAATCTCCATTGTGTTGTTCCTCAGGGATCCCCATCCGTTCATTGCTTCATACAATTCCTTCCTTCTCTTCCTGTCATATTTGTGATTCTGATCCATAATTGTAATTGAGAATCTGAATAGTAATTACTCTCATAATACTAAAGTGAGTCCCACCCTCACTCGAAATGTAAAATTGTAAGAAAGTGTATCTATCTGATAATAAAAAATCATTCGGACATTTTTGCTAGACAACATGAACATGATCGGGTCGAAATAGTCGAAATACACTCGGTACATGGTACAGAAAACGGGTTTAGTTCTAGGGCTAGGTGGGTTAGTAATATGACAATCGGGAACAGGAAAGCGGTGCCTATAAATATATGTACATGGCTCAGGAAAAAAGGGGAAAAATGCTACAAGAAGTGCTCCAAATTTAGCGAGGCGTGTCGAGCGGAACAACGTGGAAACGGCCCTTCTGCGTGTCTCCCGTCACCGTATTCTCGACGTCTTCATGGCTTTCCATCAGATTCTCCTGCGAGAGAGTCTTGAAAGTCGAGACAGAGTTGGTGGAGGCGGTGTGGGAGCGGAGAGGATTCGAGGCGAGCGGGGTGGAACAGTTGAGAACGCCGCTGCCGAACGAGGAGCAGACCGAGTAGACGGACGTGGTTTCTGGAAGAGACAATCATAGAAAGTTGAAACTGGTAGAAACTGGGTCCGGCACGATTTCAAAGTTATCGCAATTTTCGTGCCGGGACCCGGTTCGTCGCTTCAATTCCTTACTGTGCATGTTATTACAGCGAGACGAAGAAACAGAAGGAAGTCTGGAGGCCGACGGCGAGTTGGCGAACAGATCGTCGAGGCCGATGGGGGAAAGTGCCAGTTTGCGAGGCATTTCTCCGTACATTTGAGGAGTCGATGACATGCCGAGTTGCAGCTGGAAACAAATCATTCAATTTGTCGAAATATGGGTCTCGCAACGTTTCCGGGAACATTTAAAAGCGTCGATTTTCAAGATTATTTCAAATTTCGATAAAAACAGCTCCACATACCGCCTGTTCGGGCGTCCGCACTCTAAACGGAATGGCCGTCTGCGAGTCGTCGTGATTGTGCGTATTATCACTGTCAGGAGACGTCCGATTGAAATTCGTGACGATGAACGGTGCAATTCCGATGATTGGCTCGATTGGGATCTGCAAAAGATGCGAACGGATTGAAAATTGGCTCGAAAAACGATAAATTCTCACCGAATCGGCGCGCGCCACTTCAGGAGTCACAGATCTCGGCGGCTGTCCACGAAGACTTCTCTGTAAATGTTTCTCTGATCTGGCACTCTTTCCAGAATGCTGCCTACCAGCGACTCTGACAACTTGGCTTTCCAACTATGTCTCTGATTCCATTTCGGATTGAAATGCATCGATTGTTCCGCATCGAGCTGATCAATGACAAACAGAATCATGTTCTTCGATTGCCACTTCTTGTACTGTCTCAGGTGGTTGACGATCATCAGAAGCAGGAAAATTGTGTAGGCGAAGAAGAGAACGACGGCGACGAACACGAAGAGGGCAAATTCTAAACGGAAACATTGGGTCTCGCAGCGATTGTTCTCGAAACTCCTACCCATCGAAGTCTCATTACGGATCTCCAAATTCCGCCCGTTCTCGTCATTTTCTCGATTTTCAAACGCATAGTGATACCTAAAAACGACAAAATCATCTTGTTTTCAGATATTTCGAAATAGAAATCCTACTTTCTCCCGGCCAGAGCTGCTCCATGAATGCACAAGTAGAGGGCGATGCATGCGAGTGGAGTGATGACAAAAACAAAGGTGAAGTCGACGAACGGATTGCGATTCTCCTGATCGTTGCGTCCCTTTTCGTATCCACGCTGGCGGATGTAGTCGGCAACGTTTCGGGACTTTCTGAAGTTGGAAATTATGGAAACTGTGGTTTTTCTCGCCATTTTCTGTCTCGTTTATTAAAAATCGACAGAAAACGCTTCACAACTCATTTCCCGACTCACTGTGTAATTTTGAACGCAAACTTGCAAATCTCGCAGTTCTTCGTCTTCGTCAACGTCAACCAGTGCTCCAGACAGCTCCGATGATACAATCCCATCGTGCCGGAGCATCTGCACGGTGAGATGAGCGGCTCGCCGGCTTGTTTTCCGAGATACGGAATCGATGTCTCGCCGCACATGCAAATCCGACACACCGCCGGACCCATCGACGTGTTGGAGTCCTCCATGGCTCCGATGCTAAAATAAGATGTTAAGTTCAATCAAATTTGATGGAAAATCGACAAAAATCACCGAAAAAGCAGAATCAAATCATTAAAACCAAGTGGAAAGTTCAAAATGTTCAAGTTCGCGCCTCAGAAGTTACTGTACTTTTTAAAGGTGCATGCTAGTTCAGCTTCATTGGTCTCGACACGATTAACTTATTTTTGAAATTTTTGTTTTTTTATTCATTTTTTCTTGCAAAAATGGTTCTTCTCGCCGAAATCTCGCCGATCCTTGGCACTCAATGCGAAATTGGACTTGTCAAACGTAAAACAAGCTCTGTGACAACGGTAAGTACGTGTTCTTCAGCGATATTTCGTGGATTTTAAAGGAAATCGAGAAAAAAAATCGAAAATGAATAGAAATTTAAAAATTTCAACTTCAGGGTGGCAATGATCTGATGAACACTGCTTTTTACGAGCCGGAAGTGGATGAAGAGATGTGAGTTTCTAAATTTTCATAAAAAAAATCACCAAACAAGGTTTTCCTGTTCGGTAGTGTGTTCGGTCAATTCCTGTAGGCTTTTATCAACAAAATCTTTGGAAATTATGATTTTCCAAGAAGAAAAAGGGAAAAATTGGTGCGATACTGAGAAATTACGATTTCAGAGAGAGAAAACCCAAAAACCAAGCCTTCACCGACGAGAAATCGGATTTCTGGGAAGTCCGTCTCGACGAATTGACCGCCCGTCACCCGATTCTGATGCTCTGGATGGTTCCGCTTCTCGTCCATCTTCTCCTTATCCTCCTTATCACCTCCACCGTCTACATCACAGGAATCGCTGCATTTTCCGACAAATGCGCCGCCCGTCTGTACTATTTCGTATTCTGTTGCATTTTTTGAGTGAGTTTAATATGTTTTATTTATATTTATCGCATTTTGTTTGTGTTCTGTTGATAGCCCTCGTGTCAAATGTAAAATCGTGTTTAATTTTCTTCGTTTTTAACAAAAAACATCAACAATCATTCAAAAAACCAACAAAAATTCAAAGTTCTCTGAGCCACGACTTTGCAATCGTCGAAAACCTCCTCGCCAACTCATTGTCTCCATCTTTTCCCTTCCGGCACACGTAAACGTAATAATGGAATGATTCTCCGAATTCGAACATCTCCACGGACCAATTCTTCTCGCGAAGCAGTGCCGGAACTCGAAAGTGTGGCTGTGTGAACGAGACGGAGATGAAGATTCCGTCGGGTTTCAAT
>LR576798.1:0-12964 GCA_900536345.3 Caenorhabditis sp. 39 LS-2015
CGCTGCCATCCACACGCTAGCTCTTGCTTCAGGCAACGAGCTCGCACAAAACCCAAAAACTAATGGACTTACTTGAGAAGGGCCAGCCAGGGGCCGACGTAGCTCCTCGGAACCACTCGCTGCTACCACGTAGCGACCTGATCGGGGTCGCTATACTGCTGAGGAGTAGTACAGGCTTTGGAGTATAATGGGTTTATTGGAGTATGGGTTAGAACAGGAGTCGAGAGTGGAATAGGAGGGGAGTGAGGCCAAAGGCCTCCGGGGAGTAGTGAGTGTCTTATCAGTGGCGCTGGCGCCTTATATAGGGAGTGCTATCGGTGAGGGGCTCGCACCGTTACGTTGCGCAGGTTGGAACCAAGATTTTTAGAACCCTTATCATTCTTATATATTTTTATTTTCTGGGAAAATGAGCTACTTGGCCTAGATAATGCAAGCCGCGACGCGACACGCGAAGCGTGGGTCTTGCAGCGCTACAGTCAAGTTTTTTCGCCTTGGCCCAACCGGCGAGTAAAAACACTTCCCTTGTAAGAAGTTAAAAACCACTCCCAGAGATGCCTATTCTGCGCAAAAAAGCGCCTACTGACCACTGTATGTAGCTTGCGCCTGTTGCTGTTGACCAATTGCATTTTGCAGCTGCTCTGCCGTGCTCTCACTAAATACACACATAGTAAATGAATAAATATCAGCTTTATGTATATGTGTAGTTGATCGGAAATTGATGGAATCCAATTCAAATAAAATCCTCAGAAAGAAAAAGCAAAAGTTATGAAAGACATCAGTGCCCCATCAATAATTATATCATAAATATGTACTACACGGACGGCTCCCAATTATCCAACAGTGCAGAATCCGCAAGTTCTCGGGCACTGGGTTCTCATCAGTGTGGCATAAGCTGAGTTGTTGCACAGTCCAATATTCGCGGCACATTCACTGGTTCCAGTGGCTGGATTGACTTGATCGACGCAAGTGGACGAAGCTGTGGTGGAGCTGGTAGCGGAGGTGACGGTGGTGGAGGAGGAGCTGTTGCCTGGAAAGGGTATCGATTGATTGATACGAGGAAGGGAGGGTCTAGAAGAACTCACAGAATCCGCAAGTTCTTGGGCACTGAACTCTCATCAAAGCGATATAGTTCGAGTCATTGCACAGCGCGGTTCTTCTTGGGCAATCGCTGACGCCAGTCAGCGGATTCAAAAGATCCGCGCAAGACCCACTGACAGTCGTCGATGTGGTATTGGAGCAGAATCCACAGGTACGACGGCACTGAACTCTCATCACATCCAGGTACACTGAGTTGGTGCAGAAGGCGGCCATAGCCGGACAGTCGCTGACGCCGGTTCTGGGGTTCAGGAGGTCCGCGCAGGAGGAGTTGACTCTGGAGGTCACTGTGACAGTTCCAGTGGCAGAAGTGGTCGAGGCAGTTGGATCGGTGACAGTGACAGTTGTGGCGACAGTGGTGGCGAGGAGGTCGGCGGCTGGACAGCATCCATCGCCGAGGACCAGGATCGTGTTTGGTGGGCAGGCTCCGTTAAGAGCCGGAAGCGGTGGAGAGCTGCATTCAGCGGTTTGCTGGAGGGATTGGTCAACAAAAACGGCCAGTAGGAGAAGGGTTTGAAGCATTTTTCGTTTCGAAAGAATGATGAGAATCCAGGGATTTTTCGGGCTTTTAACCGATTCTTAGCCGGCGGGATGGACAAAAGCAGTGTTTGCAGAGCAGGAGATGATTCGTAATTGTTGTCCGGTCTCCGGATTGTCTAAATATCGAAACAAAATGAAACGTAATGAAAAACTGGTTACAATGTTGATACAGATGTTGGTGCGGTACCATATCCGACGGCTTCCAAACAATAATCACTATGGGGGTTGCAGAGGAAGCAAGAGGCGTCGCGGTTGCGATGCGGTTGTCTAGCAGTTGGTTAGTTCTGGTCTAACCCTTGCCTAGTAAACAAGTGAGAAGAAAGATATTATGATTCGAGATTTTTCCCGGATTGAAATGATGATTCATGTTTTGATTCATCATCATCGCCCAAAACATTTACATGATAAAGGTCGTCCGGGGAGCGCAAGAAGGGGAGCCTTCCAGAATCTAGACCACCATGTCTTCTTCATTGTACATTTTCCTGTTCATTTTCCCCTTCCTCCCCCCGTCCACGCCATCTGAAAACCTCTTCCGGCTGATGACGTTCAACGTTTGGCAATCTGGAAGGCGTGTGGAGAACGGGCAACAGAAGATCGTCAATCATATTCGGAGGGTTAATCCGGATGTGGTGGCATTGCAGGTTGGCAACTAATAGCACGTTTCCACCACACCCTTCCTTCAGGAAGCCAACGCTAACATCATTCCTAACCTGATCCTAATGCTCGGTCACCCATGGCAAGCCGTGGAACAAAACCCCAGAAGTACGACGATTCTCACTCGCCACGTCATCGCCCCCAACACCAACATCTCGACGTCTGGAGGCGTCGGCGTCAAGATAATTCTGCCAAACG
The DNA here is from genome assembly GCA_900536345.3 of Caenorhabditis sp. 39 LS-2015. NCBI lineage: Eukaryota > Metazoa > Nematoda > Chromadorea > Rhabditida > Rhabditidae > Caenorhabditis > Caenorhabditis waitukubuli. The sequence continues at coordinate 2,488 of LR576798.1, forward strand.
GAAAATTGATAGGTGTGTGGTCACTTCACCTGGATTACAGGTTCTACAAGCCGTATGCGGCGAACAACATGATCCAGCTGGAACAGGTCTTGGCCGGAGAGAATAAGGGTATGTCAGGGGAAATGGGAGAGAATTGCCGAAACACTAAATTTCAGGACGCGTCCCTCAAATTCACGAGATTTTCGCACTTTCGATCATGAAGAAATGGCTGGAAGAAGTGGTAGACGTGCCGATCTTCATCACCGGCGACTTCAACTCACCATCGCATCTGGATTGGACGGAGGAAACACGAGACTTGCACGGGGATTGGGTAGTCAGGTGGCCGACGACCATGGTTATAGAGGATCGGGGATTTGTGGACACCTACCGAAAGATCTACCCGAACGTGGTTCAGAATCCCGGCATAACGTGGTCGACGGTCTACAAGTTCAACGAGGAGTGGAATTATACAGAGCCCCAGGACCGGATTGACTTTCTGTTCTATAAAGGTGGGGTTGGCTTGCTATTTGGAGAGTTTCAAGTTTTCAGGACCTGTGGTACCGACCCATGTCTCGACGTACAGTGGGTCCGAGGATCTGCAACCGCAGCCGTACTATGTTCATAACGACTTCCCGTCGGATCATTTTGCCGTTTTCGCTGATTACAAGTTTTCTTGAAAAAAATGTCGTGGCAATTAAGTTTTTAAAAACTGTGACTTCGGCTCTAGAAATCAACAAACCAATTTGCCTGCGTGCTCACTGAAATCTGAAATCATGAGCAGGTGAAACTTTCGAAAATTTCCCACCACCAGGATTTCCCACCATAAACACAACATGTCAGATTCCGATTCAGCTCCCTCCCAAATCCTCCACGACTACTACCTCAACACCTATCCCCTTCTCTGCCCCCCGGACACCAGTTTCCTTCAAACATGGCAATACGAAGCGTATACCGCCCATTTCACAGTCATCACTCTCCTGCCACTGTACACCTTCGGCGGTTACTGTATTCTTCGCAAGACCTCAAAACAGATGGAATCCCTGAAATGGGTCTATTTCAATTTGCACTTTTGGGTGTCCTTTTTGGACATTCTCATGTGCACCCTAATCACTCCATACTTCTTCTTACCATCGCTATCTGGGGTGTCTTTGGGCTTGTTCCAATTGTTCGGGATCCCAGAGGAGTATCATACCTATATGGGATTGACTACAGTCACCAGTGAGTTCTCATCTTATCATTGGAGCGCACGTGCAACTTTACTTTCAGTGGTCGGCTCCTCGATAGCTCTATTTGAGAACCGAGCCCATCTCATTATCAATAACCGATTTAGAGTTGAGAATCGGAAAAGTCGGTATTCAATGTTGGGTTTCAACTATGTCATGGGAGTGACGTATTTTACACCGTTTCTGTTCAATATTCCAGAGCAAAATGCAGCGAGATTGGCGACTTTGGAGGTAAGGTTGGGTAGTCCTTGCCTAGTCCTTGCCTAGTCCTTGCCTAGCCCTTGCCTAGTCCTTGCCTAACCCTTCCCTACCTCTTTTCTTCCAGCTAATCCCCTGCCCCTCGGACCTCTTCTTCAAAACCCAAGTCTTTGTCCTCTCCACCCACTCCTCCACCCGCGAATCCTTCGTCCTCGTCGTCTTCATCGTCGTCATCATCATAGCCACCCAAATGGTATTCTACAATGTCATCTGCTCCTACTACCTGGTTTTCCCGTCTTCAAAAGTTTTCAAGAAAACCGTGGCGTTGCAGCGCCAGTTTTTCATGATGTCCGTGATACAGGTTTGATGTTTTAACGTGATCTAATTGTAAGTGACTAGCTGCAATTCCAGGTCTTCGTGCCGGCCACCTTCTTCCTCCCGCTCATCGGTTACATGATCTTCGTCATCTCGTTCAACTACTACAACCAATCTCTCAATTGCTCTCTCACTCTGCTCCTCTCCATGCACGGCTTCACTTCAACGCTCATATGCCTTTATATCAATGCACCATATAGAAACTATGTTAAGGGGTTGCTTAGGATAAGTGAAAAGAGTAGAAGTCCGATAGTTGTTGCTCAAGAATCCGCAGGGAGAACTGCGTCGGTGGTGATTTCTAGGTATTGAGGTGGGGAATAAATTTGTTTTTGCGTGTGTGTTTTGCTTAATCAACTCAACTCTGGTTCTGGCTCTCAAGACTCCCTGGGATTCTGGATTCTGGAGTGGATTTTCAATTGCTACTCCAATTCCAAATCCAAGCCCCCCCCATGTCCTCCCTATCCCTCTACTACTCCACCATCTACAATTCCACCTGTCCCCAAACCTCCCCCTTCCTGAGCTCATGGCCCTATATAGCATACCCCCTACAGTACTCCAATGTAGTCTTCATCCCGTTATCAGTCTTATCAGCCTACTGTATCATCTACAAAACTCCAAAACCGATGCAACCGATGAAGTGGGTGTATCTGAATTTGCACTTTTGGTAGGTCAAATTTGAAAGATATTCACGTAGGATCCCAGAATTTTAGGACTTCTGTTCAAAGTATATCGTTGAGTCTGTTGATTGTTCCGCTTTGCTGGCTGCCGACTATTTCTACGTCAACGCTCGGGTTGTTGTCAAAGATGGGGGTTCCAGAGGTCTTTCAGGCCTATCTGGCAATGTCGGTGATGATGTGTAAGTAAGGGTTAGGCAAGGTTTAGGCAAGGGCTAGGCAAGGGCTAGGCAAGAGCTAGGCAAGGGCTAGGCAACAGCTAGACTACGGCTAGACAACGGCTAGGCAACGGCTAGGCAACGGCTAGACAAGGGCTAGGCAACAGCTAGGCAACGGCTAGACAACCACTAGGCAACCTCTAGCCAACCCCTACTCAACTTCTACTCACCTTCCTATTTCAGTGTCCCTCTCATCAATCATCACCTTATTCGAAAACCGACACCATATGATCCATCAAAACCGATTCAAAATCTCCAACCCCACCCTTCGATGTACCATCTTGAGCCTCAACTACCTCGTATCCTGTCTCTACGTCCTCCCCGTCTTCCTAGACATCATCCCCGATCAAGAATCCGCAAAACTGTCCATCCTCGAAACGATTCCCTGCCCATACCCGGACTTTTTTACCATTCCCATCTTCACCTTGAGCAGCGATCCCAACACCAGAAAGTATATCGTCTACTCGACGATAATTTGCTCGGTATGCACCATGTTGCAACTGAACTTCTACTCGTCCACCTGCCTTCACTACTTGGTTTTTCGAGGTAGTGGTAACACGTCAAAGACTACTAATTCTTTACAACGAAAGTTTTTTCTTGGAATCCTGGTTCAAGTTAGTGTACCATATGGATTCACTGCCCCAGCCATTGTTTATAGCAGTTGGGCGATGCTAACAGGGACTTATAACTCTAGTAAGTGCTACTAAAGAAGAAAAAATGAAAACACGTTTCAGAGATGAATGTCTTGGTGGTCTTAATCTTCACCTTGTACGGAATTGTGGCCACAATTTCGCTGCTGTTGAGTCACCGTCCTTATCGAACCTTTATCCGAGAAACCTTCCTATGCAATACCCCAAAAATCAATACCAGATCATTGTCCAGTGTTCTAGTATCCAAAGCAAATCGGTCTTTATAAATCAATAACAAAGTTTCCTCACATTCTCCACATGCCGTTCCACTTCTTCCCTTGATATCTCTCTGATGGGGCGTTGCTCCAAGAGCTTATCAGTAAGGCCCTTAATCTGCTCCCAGGTTTCTAGGTTTGGATGCTCCAGGACGATTGGTAAGGAGGGCTTCTGGAGCGTTGACGGCCTATTGTTCTTTTTCTTCTGAATCTGAACCTTCGGCGTGGGAGCTGGGGACGTTTTCAGAATCTCCTTCCGCCCTGCCAATAAACTGAAAGAAAAATCTATATGTAGCTTCCTCAACTTCTATGGCTCATCTATCTACCTATAATACTCCATAATCTCACGTCTCCGCCGTATCATTCTATCCTGGGAAAGTCGAAGAACTTCATCTGGAGCTTTCCTTGATAACGATGACATTGGTACTGATTGCTATCAGTGCAGAGTTGCAGAGTTCCTAATTCTTGACTTCCACGTTCTGGTTTCACGTGTTGGAACTTCCCATTTCACGTGAAACAACGCTCAACTGCTCCCTCTGAATCCTCGAAAGAACCTGATCAACTTGCTCTCGATCAGGGTCCAGCATCGGAAAATGAACTGAACTGTGACAAAGGCCAGTAGGGAGCTGAAGAATCCAAAAATAGCACGCGGTTTCCAGTTTCGGTAATCACAAAGGTTCCCGTTTAAAGCTGAAGAACACGAGTCCCCCGTTGGAATAGTGGACGCATGGCTGAACAGTGACTTCTAGTAACGAGAAGAGGATGCCGATTGCGGCAAAGATGACGATCATTCATTTATACGTGGTGCACATTAGTTTGATGTAAAAGAGGGTTAGAAAAATGAGGATTGAGTTGGTGATAAGTGTGGTGATAAAGCCGAAGATGGTAATGTAGCCGGCCGCTTCGTAGGTCTTCATTGTAGTGTTGTGAGTGGGATTCTAGATTCTAGATTCTAGATTCTAGACAAAGACAAACAGAGGGACTCTTGGGATCTCTAGATTCGATTGAAAACTATATACTCCCTAGTGAAGCTTGGTTTTCATGGTTACTGGGAAGGGTGGGGTGAGGAGGGGGAGTATATGTTTTGGTTGTCAAGAACCCTCTTGGGAACGGCACAGGGACAGATATATAGATCGGGAACATGATAACGAGCGTCACAAAACCGTATTCATCTGAATGGAGCTTCCATCGACCACTGAGTTTCCGGGGAGATCCTGTACCGCTCCACACCCGAAGAACCGCCTCACAGCTCCTGAAATCATCATCTTCTCAACCTTTTCCCTACTGCCACACAACTCACCTCTCATACACATCTTATACTCGACGATGATCAGCATCATCGAAATGCTATCCAGTGGAGGATACAGACTAAAGAGGGAGAACAGGAATCCGGATTGAATTGAAATTTTAAGGTCGAGAAATGGTAAAAACATCACGGGGCTAGTGGGAAGAGCCAGGAGGAACGTCGGGAATGCGCTCTGAGCCAGGAGCGCTTTGAAGAACTGAGTTTCGAGTTGCTGGTTCTTTTTCGACATGGTACTCAGTCGCTTGTTCATCTCTTTTTTCATCCGGACGGCACAATAGACGATGATCAGAAGGTTGATAGTCTAAAGCTATACTCGTAGATAAGGTTCTTTCAGATTTTTTACCAAGGCAACACAGATTATGACCACAAGCATAACATTGTTCCATCTGATACCATTGGTTCCATAAGGGATCACCGGGAACCTGGGAATGTCACTGACATTCAACCCATAGACCCTGAACATCTCCTCTGCCATGTAAGCGTCCGTAAACTCATCTGGAGACGTCAGCAGCATGATGACAGTTGCGAAACCGATGCAGGGAAACATCACAAAAAGGATCCAAACGATGCATCGGAACCCCTCAAAGTACTCCAGAAGCGGGCTGCTGATTATCGTCCAGCAACGAAAGATGAACTGAACTGAGACGAAAACCAGTAGGCTACTGTAGAATCCGGCGTAGCAAACGGTACAAAGGGACATCAGCCATTTGGGAAGTGTCAGGTTCAAACTGAAGAACATGTACGCTCCATTGTAATTCTGGACGCACGGTCGAACGATGACCTCTAGACACGAGAAGAGGATGCCGATTGCGGCGAAGATGACTATCAACCATTTGTACGTGCCGCGGATGAGTTTGATGCGGAAAATGGTGAAAAGATGAGGATCGAGTTGGTGATAAGGGTGCTGATAAAGCCGAAGATGGTGAGATAGCCAGCCGCTTCGTAGGTTTTCATTGTTGGGGGAATGAAAGGAAACAAGGAGCGAGGAGGAGTATATGTATATGTTTTGAATGGCAAGGATGCTCTTGGGAACGGTACAGAAACAGATTTATATAGTGTTAAACGAACGAGGTCTAGATAAACATGATCAGAAGTGTTAGCTGACGTAGAAGAAGTGGGTTGAGACAGAAATCACGAAATCGTATTCAATTGAATAGAGTTGGAAGGCCCTGATTGCTAGTTGGCACCTCTGAGTTTTCCGGGATATCTTCTACTGCTCCACACCGGAAGAAACGCCTCACAACTCCTGAAATCATTATCATCTCAACCTTATCGCTTCTGCCACACAACTCACTTCTCATACACATCTTATACTCGACGATAATCAACATCATCGAAATGCTATCCAGTGGAGGATACAGGCTAAAGAGGGAGAACAGGAATCCGGATTGAATTGAAATTTTAAGGTCGAGAAATGGTAAAAACATCACGGGGCTAGTGGGAAGAGCAAGAAGGAACGTCGGGAATGCACTCTGAGCCAGGAGCGCTTTGAAGAACTGAGTTTCCAGTTGCTGGCTCTTTTTCGACATGGTACTCAGTCGTTTGTTCATCTCTTTTTTCATCCGGACGGCACAATACACAATGATCAGAAGATCGATACTCTAAATATACGCTTGTCTAGAAGGTTCTTTCAGATTTCCGTACCAAGGCAACACAGATTATGACCACAAGCATAACATTGTTCCATCTGATATCATTGGTTCCATACGGGATCACTGGAAATCTGGGAATGTCCGTGACGTTCAACCCATAGACCCTGAACATCTCCTCTGCCATATAGGCGTCCGTAAACTCATCTGGAGACGTCAGCAGCATGATGACAGTTGCGAAACCGATGCAGGGAAACATCACAAAGAGGATCCAGACGATGCATCGGAACCCCTCAAAGTACTCCAGGAGCGGGCTGTTGATAATCGTCCAGCAACGAAAGATGAACTGAACTGAGACGAAAGCTAGTAGGCTACTGTAGAATCCGGCGTAACAAACGGTACAAAGGGACATCAGCCATTTGGGAAATGTCGAGTTCAAACTGAAGAACATGTACGCTCCATTGAAATTATGGACGCACGGTCGAACGATGACCTCTAGACACGCGAAGAGGATGCCGCTGACGGCGAAGATGACTATCAACCATTTGTAGGTGCCACGGATGAGTTTGATGCGGAAAATGGTGAGAAAGATGAGGATCGAGTTGGTGATAAGGGTGCTGATAAAGCCGAAGATGGTGAGATAGCCAGCCGCTTCGTAGGTTTTCATTGTTGGGGAATGAGGGGAATCGAGGAGGATAGGAGCGAGGAGGAGTATATGTATGTTTTGGCTGTCAAGGATGCTCTTGGGATGTCCAAGTTGGGAACGACTGCTAGACATAAACATGATCAGAATACAGTGACAGATGCTGCCCTACCCACTTGCGTCGTCGTCCCTTTCAGCATCTCTAAAAAGAACCGCTACGACCGCAACGCAAGGCAATTCAAAACAACTCACGTTTCACGCAATTCTTGTACTCTGCGATAATCATCATAATCGCCACACTATCCAGTGGCGGATACAAACTGTACAGCGCGAACATAAAACCGGATTGTAAAGATACTTTGAGCCGGAAGAACGGTAGAAATAGAATGATTCCAGCAGGTATGGCAAGGAGGAAAGTTGGGAAGCCGCATTGGGCTAGGAGAGCTTTGAAGAACTGTTTCTCGAGCTGTCTGTTGGTTTTCGACATGTTCTTTAGGTTTTTATTGATTTCACGACGCATCCGTAAGGCACAATAGCCAATGATCAAGAGATCGAGAGTCTGAAGGATCATAAAAGGTCTGGAACTCAAACTAGGTGCTTACCAGAACAATAGCCACTGTAAAGACAAATGACGCGTTCTTCCATCTAATATCTCCTTCTGAATCATACGCCAACATGACAAAACGTGGAACATCCTCTATTGACAGCCCATAAACATTCAAAACCTCCTCTCTTAAGTATCCATCTGCCACGTCATCTGGAGCCACTGAAAAGTGGAGGAACGCCGCAAAAAATGAGCAAGGCAATGTGACAAAAAAGATCCAGATGAGCACCTTGAATCCCTCAAACGTCCTCACCAACTGGCTATCGACAATCGTCCAGCATCGATAGAGAAACTGAACGGCGACGAAAGCCAGTAAAGAGCAGTAGAATCCGCTGTAACAGCCGACCCCAATGGACATTAGCCACTTGGGAAGTGACAGGTTCAAACTGAAGAATATCCAAGCTTCATTGAAATTATGGGCCGACGGTCGGACAATGACTTCGACAATTGAGAAGAGGATGCCGAGGACAGCGAAGATGACTATCATCCATTTGTAGGTGCCACGGATGAGTTTGATGCGGAAAATGGTTAGAAAGATGAGGATTGAGTTGGTGATAAGGGTGGTGATAAAGCCAAAGGTGGTTATGTAGCCAGCCGCTTCGTAGGTTCTCATTGTCGTATAGTTGAGCGGGAGGGATGGCCATAAGAGCTAGAGGTTTATGGTACTCAAGGGAGGGGTGTAGGAGGAACTGGAAACACGATTATCTGTACTAAGTGATAAGGGATGCTGATACTGATACTGAGAACTTGGTTTTTGATGCTTTCTAGTCTCATATTTTGCCAGATTTAGATTTGGAACCAGACAACCCTTCCAGACCACCACATGGATACCGCAACTCATTCACAACTTCTAAACGACCGAGTACGACGTTTCGCAACCAAGACACAACTCACTCCTAATGCAACTCTTGTACTCAGTGATAATCATCATCATCGCTGCACTATCCATCGGGGGATACAAGCTGAAGAGCGAGAACAGGAATCCGGATTGGATTGAGATCTTTAGGTCGAAGAATGGTAAGAACAGCACGGGGCTAGTGGGAAGAGCAAGAAGGAAAGTCGGAAATGCACTTTGGACAACTAGAGCCTTGAAGAACTGGGTTTCCAAGTTGCGGTTCCTCTTTGACATGGTACTCAAGCGCTGGGTCATCTCTCGTCTCATCCTGACGGCACAATGGATGATTATGGTGAGGTCAATGGTCTGAAACCTTGGAAATTAGCTCTCTAGGTCCATCGATATCTTTATGTACCAAAAAAACCGACACTGCAATGACAAACGAGACGTTTTTCCATCGAAGATCTGTTGAGTAAGCCAACATAATAAACCTCGGAATATCACCGATTCCTATCTCATAAACGTTCAAAATCTCCTCGTTCAAATAAGCATCTGATATGGTATCAGGAGCAATAGAAAACTGGATGTAGAACGCGAAGAATGAACATGGTGCGACGATAACCAGCATCCAAATGATCACCTTAGCACCTTGAAATGTCCCTGTCAACTTGCTGCCTATGATCGCCCAGCAGCGGAAGAGAAACTGGACAGTGACGAAAGCCAAAAGGCTGCTGTAGAATCCACCGTAAATGCCCACACCGAGAGACATAATCCACTTGGGAAGTGACAGGTTCAAACTGAAGAACATGAAGGAGGCATTGAAGTTGTGGACCGATGGTTGGACTATGACTTCTACAATTGAGAAGAGGATGCCGATTGCGGCGAAGATGACTATCATCCATTTGTAGGTGCCGCGGATGAGTTTGATGCGGAATATGGTTAGGAAGATGAGGATTGAGTTGGTGATAAGGGTGGTTATAAAGCCAAAGTAGGTGATGCAGCGGGCCGCTTCGTAGGTCTTCATTGTCGTGTTGTGAGTGGGATTCTAGAGTCTAGAGTCTAGATTCTAGACCTAGACACTGCTCCTCTTCTAGGTAAACGGAAGGAGCAACTCTTGGGATCTTTAAAGCGAAAACTATATACTCCCTAGTGAAGCTTGTATATTTTTAGGGCAATAACAGAGAGGAATATGTCTTTATTATCACACGGTCAATGAAAAATGATAAATTAAAGAACCGGAACACAAATGACAAATTTTATTCAATTAATAACTGAAAACAATGGAAAAATATTAAATAATTTTGAATTTTCTCATATTTCCAAAAAGAGTTCAAAAATGTACTGCTTGGCCAGCAGAGTTTCCTCAGCTGTTGATCTTCTTCACCACGTAGAGGTGCAGTACGTGAAGAAGAAACCTCCGCTTCGGATTTTGGATCCTCCGCATCATCGGCCCTTACCTTTCAATGCAAATAGAAACTGATTGATCCATAATATAGTGATAGAGACACTGTAAATTGATAGAGCCATTGTAAATTGATAAAGCCATTGTAAATTGATAGAGCCACTGTAAATTGAAAAAGCCACTGTAAATAGAACCACTGTAAATAGAACCACTGTAAATAGAACCACTGTAAACTGATAGAGCCACTGTAAACTGATAGAGCCACTGTAAATAGAACCACTGTAAATCGATCCATCCATCTTCCTCGATCCATCCATCCTCCGCAGCCATCCGTCTCCCCGATCTTTCCATTCCAATGGGTCCAGTCTCCCGGCCGTTTTCCCAACTGCACCAGTCCTGCCGAGGCAGTACTAGAAAACAGAAGAGTCAGACCGCCAGACCTGCCGCAAGCATTACCAGTTGAGATAGCCCCAACGGAATGGTCGAATCACCCAGCACCAAGTTAGATGGTACTGGTAGGAAGACAT
>LR576811.1:0-10833 GCA_900536345.3 Caenorhabditis sp. 39 LS-2015
CATGTCAGGTGAGAATGAAAAGTGTCTTCTGACAGGTTAGGTTTTGACAGATTTTGAATGGAACGAAGAGGAAAAATAATGATGATGAGAAGGAGGAGGAGGACGGGAAGTGGTGAGTGAGAAACAAAACAAAAACAAGTCTGCTCGACCGGATTCGTGTCTTTTCGAGAAAAAAAGAGGAATTGGAAAAAAAGGAAAGAGGAGAAGGAGGAGGATGAAAAGGTCAATTGATTGGGAGTGGAGTGGGTTGGGTTGGAGAGAGGGGAATCGTGCGGTTTTAAAGGTATGGATGGCAAAGGCATATTGGACCCATATGGCTAGCAGCTCGAGAAGAAGCTATATTCGGTCAAATACTGAAGGTGAGGTGAAATTTTCAAATTTGAGAACTTGATGAAACGGTAAAAAAACCAGATCAAACCGACGTGACAGCTAGTATACACCGCCCATTATGGACCCACCCGGATCATTGGGCACAATGAATGGCTTGGGAAGAAGACGAAATTCATCTATCGAGAACAGTAAGAAAAACATCAAACTTTCCACTTGAAATTATAACGAAACAGTAATAGTTTATTATGGGTTCAACTATGTCTAGGTACTGCACATAAGCATTATGTTGAGCATTATGGTGGGCCAGGGAATGAATCGAGAAAAAGAGAAACTGTAGAAAAAGTGTAATCTTCGAATTCGAAAACTTGATGGCACAGGAAAAAATCAGATCAAACCGACGCACCGGCTAGTCTGTGCCCCATTATGGGCCCACATGAATTACTAACTTCTCTGTTTTAAAAAATTTTCAAGTTTTCCGGACTTACGTGATCCATATTAACTACGGAATAATTTAAGAAAATTAAAAAAAAAATTCTTACTTTGTTCACAGTTTCATCTGCCAATTTTATAATTTCTATTCGATTTCGGAAAAGTGTGAATATAGGATTGAGTGAAAAAATGAGAAAAATTCGAGCAAAAGAGCGTCGAAAGAATCGAAAGAGCCGATTGTCCCTTATCAGGTCGGGACAATCTAGCGAAAATTGCAATTTCAAACAATTTTGTAAAAAAGAAGGGAAAAACGTGTCAACTTGCACGGAAAGTGTAGATTTCCAGACGGGGAAATGGCAAAAATAAACGTCTGGAAAATAAAAAAAAGAAGATAAGAAACTGACCTGAGCGGTGTGAAGTTGTATCAGCTTTCTTCTCATCTCCTGGAGCATTCGGGTGCCATCGGACTGTCGGAGCATGTTTTTGAGGGCCTGAAAATGCGGAAATTGGGGAAGAAGGAACAATGAGAATATGGTTGTTTTGTTCTGGAAGAAGGGGGAGGAGGGGGCTGAAAGTGACATTCCAGCTTCTTTCGCTTCGGAATCAGAATGAGAATCAGTCAATCGGAAGTGGAGCTTTTAGTTTAGTCTTCCCAGTTTTTGGGAATCCGAGGATGTTATGAATTAGAAAAGGAAGGGGGAGAAGTCACGGGGGCCTAGTAGACATGTCCCGGACATGGATTTCTCAGGAAATGGAGGATGGTCGAGTTAGTGGGAAAAGGACGAGGTGGGAAAGGGGGAGGGGGTAATGCGATGATGAGCTGGCTTTATCTCATATGATATTTATTAGCGAGGGGAGATATTTGATAGAAAACAAGGGGAATTTGGAACAGAGGACTAATTGTGATTGTGAGAAACTAAATTCCATTTGGAATTGAATTGGGTGAGAAAAACGAAACTGTGCGGATATATTGAACCTTTTCACTTTTAGAAACTATAAATTCTACACTTGAAACAGAAGCTCTTCCGATTATAGACTGATTTGGAACTACTAATAGTAAGTCTTGACTAATAAAGAAAATCTGATGTGAAAGCCATAGGAGAGTTGGAAGGAAAAGGACGAGGCGGGAGGGGGGGGGGGAGTGATGCGATGATGAGCTGATTTTATCTTATATGCTCTTTATTAGCGAGGGGAGATATTTGATGCAGAGTGAGAAGAATTTGAAACAGCGAACCAATTGTGAGAAACCAAATTTCCATTTGGAATTGAGTTGGTTGAGAAAAAAATTTCGGCAATAATATTGTAGCCTTCAATCATTAGAAAGTACTAGGGCTAACTTTGAAACAGGTAGGGAACTTGCTGGCACATTAATTTTGAGCTATTAAGTTCGAAATACTATATTATGAGGTTCAAACGAAGTGGCGAAGTCCGCAATTAGAGCGTGTTGAGGTTCTTGCCACGCTTCCACGTGGCAAAAAACTACGGTCACACTCACATTGGCTGTGCAACGCATTTTCACGTGAATTTTTCGTCATTTTCATTTTCAAAACTAATTTTCTTTTGCAACATTCAAAAAATTCACGTGAAAATGCGTTGCACAGCCAAATGAGTGTGACCGTAGTTTTTTTGCCACGTGGAAGCGTGGTAAGAACCTCAACACGCTCTAATTGCGGACTTTGCCACTTTGTTTGAATCTTATAATAGAAAGTTTGAAACGTTAATCAAAAATGAGTGATCTTACAGACAGAAAAACCCGAATCCTAAGGAACACTTCCACTGTAGTTCCCATGCAGTTAAGCAGTAGGTAGCAGAAACTATGCAAATTTTCAAAAATTTGTCAACTAACAACTTGTAGCTCTCAAATATCCGCGCATTTTTGTAGTTGACCACTTTTTGATATCTCCTACTGTTATTGAGATAAACGTCTTTCTCGTTGCCGTTGGATTATGAACTGAACAGCCTCCAAATAAAAACTCCAAGTCGAAACACGAATAAAAATGTATTGAAATAATTTGGATCTAGTCTGCCCTTCCAAGACAAACTGAGAGGCTTCTCGATCGCTTCGAGGTCATTTTGACGATACTATTACTGTTCTCTGACGATGCGCCCCCACTGGCAGAGTTTCTGCTGTCCGGAAACTCTTCCATCTCCCGTTGGTCTCGCCACGAACAGTCTGCCCAAAAAAAAGCACGAGTCCGTAGCTCGAACACTTTTTGCGAGGGCAGCTCGCACGTGCAGGCGCGCGGGCGCCGGCCGATCTTATGCAGCGCTGTGTACCGACAAAAACCGGGATCGCGATGGCGCCTATACAATGCATTGCGCGGCGGCGACCGCTCGCTCCCACCAGGTCGGCCGCCGCCGGCCAACTCAAAACATAGGCGCCATCGCGATCCCGGTTTTTGTCGGTACACAGCGCTGCATAAGATCGGCAGGCGGCCGCGCGCGTGGACGTGCGAGCTGCTCTCGGGAAAAGAGTTCGAGCTACGGACTCGTGCTTTTTTTTGGGCAGACTGTTCGTGGCGAGACCCACGGGAGATGGAAGAGTTTCCGGCCAGCAGAAACTCTGCCATTGGGGGCGCATCGTCAGAGAACAGTAATAAAAGGCACTCAAAGTCTTCTTCCGGTCGGAATGAAATGGAGGCGATTTTTGACCTGCTGATGGGATTGGCTCAATTGGATTATCAAGATCAAACGGTTTTTTGGGAGGCTGGATTTGGAATTTGGAATTTGACCTCCGGGACAATTCGCAACGGCACGTTTTTTAGCAGAGTTTCACGTTTTTCAGAGAAATTGTTTTGTTTTCAGGATTATTGATGTAAATTGAATACTTTCCAGAAAAAAAGACACATTTTTCATTGAAAAATGGTTACGAAAAGTTCAGCTGCTAATAGTCCTGGAGCCGAAATTTGATTGTGAAGTCAAAATGAGTTTTCTGTTTCAGACGGTTTATGAAATGAGGTAGTAGCCATTGGATTTTCATTGTTTGTGGACCGAAATCATCGCACGAATGAATTTAACTTCAAAATAAATCCAATTTGAAACGATTTGAATCGAATCGAATCGAATTGATACACAAGAAGTTGGCCAAATTTAAGCAAGATTGAGTGCATATTAGTAAAACTTAAACATTTGTTTTTAATTTTTTGGCTCGTAAGCTCTATCAGTATCTACGTAAAAAGCTACTGCTAATGTGGAAAATGTGCGCTAGACCATTTCGCATCATCCAGTCAATTTTCTGTGAAAATTGATAGACGATAAGAAACAGGAAATAAATTTCTGCTTTTTGAACGATTTCGATTGTGACAATGAGATTGGCGATATTTGAGTTGATATTTAGTTTGATATTCGCTGAAAGGCGAATAAGTGAGAAAGTGCTTTTATTTCCCATTCACTGAATCTTGAGGAAGATATGAAACCGTAAAAACAAATAAAAAGAATCAAGATGCTGGCTGAAATAAACAAAGGGTGAAAAACAGAAGAGAAGGAAGCATGCATTCTTACTATTTTGAACAACTACATTTCTACTATTTTGTTCCTAAACTTTCTGTTTCATGGAACCTATCAGTAGTTAGATGGTGTGGAAGTAGGGATTGGCATGTACTGAGAACTCCCTGAATTGTTTAAGAGTAGACACTGCTCATCACTGATTTTAAGTAGTTTTCTCATTGTGAGCGGGGTACACTTTGTGGTAATACATACATATCCGTATTTGGCCGTGTTGAAGTCACGTCCGGGCCGGGGATAGTGACCAATACCCGTTTGAGGAGGATGGAAGTTGAAACGAGGACTCAAACTCTCGGCTCTCAGGCAACCAATACTAGGAAATCGAACTTAATGAGCAAATTCAATATTTCTGAAAGTGAAGAAACAGAGCATAAAAGTTGAATACAAAAAGGTAAACTGCTTGTGAGAAGAACTAGACCAGTACATATATCATCCACTCAATTCTTCTTGAAAGTTTGATAGAGGATAGGAAACAGAAAATAAACTTCGTTAATTGTAAAACTTTGATTGTCAGACTGGAATTTATGGTAGTAGTGTTACTATTTTCAAATCACTGAAACTTGAGAAAGATATGAAACAGTGACTCAAATAGAGTGAATCAGGATGCTGGCTGGAGTGAACGAAGTGAAGCCTACCTAATAGGTTCCAAGTCAATTATCGAGAAGTTAAAAAGGTGCACTGAATTTCTCCCAAAAAACTCCAAAATCAAAGCGTTCCGAAACAGAGAACAGGAGTTACCTTCCTTCCTTTCCAATCCAATCCAATCCACTCCAGAACCAGGAACTGCTCATCTTCCTTCTCCCCCCCCCAAAAACAGAGAACACATCCATCAATTCCAGCGAAAATGAGGAAGATGGGAGAGGGAAAATGAAAGCAAATCCCTCTTCGAAACTCGGGAAATTGAGTCGAGAAGACATGAAGAAGGGGGAATCCGATTTGGTTCCTCCTTCTCTTCTAAACTCCCAATTTCCGTTCTTCGACTCGATTCGAATATTTTTTGCATGTTTATGTCGAAATGTGACTTGAATCCAACGGAAAGAGGAGGGGGAGAAGGATTGAATTGCAGCTTTATGATATGGAAAAAGTGGGTCGAATTACTCGAAATGATGATCATTAGCATATTTCGAGAGGGAAAATGGGAAAAGTTCGATGGGATCAGAACTTTAAGTTCGAACATGCGAGGCTTGATTAAAGCTTCGAAATATTTTCTGTTTTTTAGAAGTTCGAAGAAACCGCAAAAAAAATCCAAAAATTCCAGAAAACTATGCCAAAAACTAACAGCGAAAAGGAAAAGAAAAAGAAGATCCAGGTGTGCTGGAGGGGGGATCGGATTAGTGGAACGAGACGTTTTTCTCGAGGAAATCCCGGAAAATTTATCTCAAATCCAGGGGACATTCGAGACAACTTTTCAGCGTTTACTCTCTCATTGCAATTGATAGCAATTGAACATGTTTTTTTGAGAAACTGGGAATTTTTTTGAATCATTTTGAAAAGAACCTATACTAAATCAACAAATGATGATTTGGGTAGCAAGAGAATCATGTCATGACCTTGAAACCGTCGATTTTTAATGGCTCACAGTGACTTGGAAATATGACATTAATTCAATCACACTTAAGTTTCAATAATTTGAATCCAAACGATTCAAACTTTTTGATATCCTAGTGAAACAGTGAAGATTGACAATTCACGTGGGAAATTATCGATTGAAAAATCAATTCATTTTCAGTTTCACATGTTTCTGATTATAGCTGTTATTCCAAATTTTTGGTCTTCCGTAATTTGAAAGAAAATCAGATCTACCTTGTTAAAAAGGTTAGAATTCAGTTTCGTATTCTTTAAAACTTTCAGAACATGTATTTCCCGTTTTTCAAATTCTTCAATCAATTCTGAAACCGAGAAAGTCTGTTGATGCTTCGATTATGAATGCTTCATTTTAATCACTAACTTTGTATATTTCTTACAATTAGAACACGTTGGAAGTACATATTCAAATTAACCTTTACAACAACAAAAAAACAGAAAGTAATTTCAAATTCGACAACAAACAAAACTCCCGTTTCACAGTTCCAACTTTTTCTTTTTCTTTTGCGATTGACTACTGGTCATTTGTTTAGATCTACATATTAGGATTGGTTGATGACTTCACTACAGTAATCGCTAAGATCTTTTTTTAAACGCTACAAGTTGCCTATTTCAGCGACTTTCCAGCGTTTTCTGATTTCAATTGATAATGATCATTTTTTGATTGTGAGAAAGTGGAAACATTTTCACAACCACTTACTTGACAAAAAAAATGTAATTTAAGAAAAGATAGAGTTCGAATTTCAAAATACCTAATCCTGGAAAACAAAAACGATATCAAAAGATCAATCGTCAAAACAATGTAATTTACTTTGATTTCCGAGTGAAACAGTGAAAACTGATTGTGAGCTACTGTTTCTGAGATTTCTTGGACATGTTCCGTTTCTCAAGTTCAATGTACCGAAATGGAAAATTGAAAAAGAACACTGTTACTGCATAAAAAACATTCCAATTTTGCAACAGAAAATTAATGTTCGCGCTCGCATACAGTAGTGCTTCCCAATGGTTTTGCTTTAATGAGAAGTTTGTGTGTAAACTGATCAATCGTCAGAATAATGTGGTTTCTTTTTGATTTTCAAGTGAAACAGTGAAAACTGATTTTGAGCTACAGTTGGCAAAAATAAAATGGAAAAAAAAAATTTCACTTTTGCAACTGAAATCGTTTCGCTCGAATGAAAAGAAATAGTTGTTCCAACGAACTACATGGTGCATACTCCGCTTTTCCGCAGGGAGTCCAGCAGGACGGTTCCAGGACTCCAGCAGGACGATTCCAGGACTCCTGCTGGGTGTTACCGAATCGTCCAGAAACCATCCAGAAACCGTCCGGCTGGACTCCAGGAATCGTCCAGCCGGACTCCGGCAATAGATTGTTGCCTTCGCTCCCTCCCGTTCCTACTTTTTCGTGTTTTTTCACTGATTTCTGTAGATGTTCATTTATTAAACAAAAAAACTAGAATCAACCAAAAAAACGAGGTAAGAGTAACATGATAACTAGCTAGTAGAGAAACAAAAGAAGAAAACGGAAATGATTATTGGAACGATTTTCGGGCTTTGCCCCAGAACTTGAAGTGTTGCGACGCTCAGATTGTTCCAAGAACGGTTTTCCTGGAAATCAATTTTACCAAAGGAAATGTATTCCGAAATCGACTTACTGAATTTCTTCCATCGTTTTGTCGTCTCCTTCCATCATTGCCTTTTTCCATGTTTTCCACTTGATATGTGAACAAGTTATTGCCTGAAACTTATACATTTTCGAGAATAGTTTTAAATTTGTCACTTGCCTGGCAGTATAGCAATTCATTTTCGTCAAGATGAAGTTCTCTAGTATAATTCCTAGAAAATGTAACGTTGGGGAAATTTGTCAATTTAGAAACTAACAACTTGTCTCTCAAGAGACGTTTGCATCTGGCCGAATATGCTCGATTAAGCGATTGACGACGTTCGAGCTCTTTCTTTCTTTTTGCTTCGGTTTCACCGAGTTTTTGCACGAATCTGGAAAATTATTTCTTGTCAATGCAATTGCTGAATCAGTTAAAACTTACTCATCAGCCTCTGATACTGTTTCAATGGGTTTGTTGACCAGATCCGAGGGAAGGTAAATTCCCATTGTGTCCATCATTCTCGAGTTTCTGGATTCTTGTAGCGTTCGGTTTCCGCTTCGACAGTTTGGAGCTAAAACTGCTTCGATAAATGAACACTAGAAATGAGATCGACATACCGTAATCCCAGGAAATCTACTCAGAAGCTTTGAAATAGTGAAAATGTCCTTTTTTGCTTCGTTTGAGACAGCATTGAACACAAAAAACAATGAAATCCAGCGGATGACATCAATTTGCTCTAAAATGTGGTGCTTTATGATTGACTGATCACTTCTTAACGCACCGAGACTTCGTTTCTTCGGAACATTTGGTGAACCATCAACTTCCTCCCATTCCATTTCATCACGGTGTTCTGAGAAAGCAGCAATTATTATTTGAAACGAGAACCGACGTAATGTTGATTTCTCGTAGGACTACAGTAATCTTCTCAATTTGAGGTAGATTTATAGCAATAATACTAATTGAACAACTCACTATCGTATTCCTCGTCACGATCTGGCAAAATTGGCCCATCAAATCGAAACTCTGGGTCCATTTCAAATACATCTTCTTCATCGTCTTCTGGCTCTTCTGTTTCTTCTGAATTTTCTTTTCCATCTGAAGTTTTGCATATTGAAGTCTATTGAATCCAAATACATACCTTTTTGCAAGTTTCTCTGAGAGCGATTCCATTCCTGCAGCGCTTCTCGACATTCTTCTGAACAAAACCACAAATTTTACATGAACATTCGATGAAACACATACCATTGACTTTTTTTTTCTTTAAGAAACGGCGGGAACCAAATGGGGGATCCATTTATCACTTGAAAACGTTGAAAAAACAAAAATTAAAATCAATAATCAAACAAGAAAAAGCCTGCTGCGTGTGTCCCCTCACTTCGTTTGAAATCTGGACGGTTTCTGGACGCTGTCTGGACGCCCTCTGGACTCCTGCTGGACGCCCGTCCAGCTGGAGTCCCGGCGCGTTTGCAGAGTATCAACTATCCGCCAAGACAATGATTCTTGGTTTCCGCTTGAAACAGGAAAAGCAAAAAATGGGTTGAAGTCGATTCCAATTTCGACTGTTTCAATGTCAGAAGAATAAGCTTGTATGGCGTTCAAAATTGATCGGTTGTTGACATATTTCAAAAAACTTTTCGAACATTTCCCGTTTCTCAAGTTTTTCAATCAAAAAACCGAGGAAGCTCTCGCGATTGGTTTCTACGTTGGCAAAAAACATTCGAAAGATGAAAATAGATGAAAAAAACAGGTAGGCCTTTCAAAGGGAAAAAAAGGGTTACAGAAAACAATCCTAATTTTCAAAAAAAAAATTCTGTTTTTCGTTGTCAGTTACCACTTGCTTGGAATGAGGTGAATAGTAGCTTTCGCAAACAAATCGATAATGACTATGTATTATCTGTTTCTCAAACGCTGTCAATTTCGTGTGTCGAGTGGGTCTCGTCACGAGCATAGATTCAGAGAGAGTGAGCGGTTGTGGAGACGCAGACATAAAGAGACGCTGATTGAACTGCAGATAAAACTGTAACCGTTCGTTTGAAAGCGATGACAGCTAATTATTCCCATAACAAGTAAGTTGTAAGTTAAACACTCAAAAATGAAGAAAGCACTTCTTGGCTACTCATTGAAACAGACACTGAAAACCGAATTTTGGAATAAAGTAAAACCGACAAATTACAACCATACTTTTTCAATTTCTAAAAATGAAAATCGGAAACAGAAATTCAATGCCATGTGACGAAAAGTGTTTCGAAATGAATATTTCCATTTTCAAACGTCTACTGAAACAGCACTGATCACGAACCACTCCAAAACAAATTCGTCACGCTTAAACATGTCCCCTTCTCAAAAACTGATGCACCATGTTATCTCTAGCCTCCGATCCCTTGGAGACGAAGAGGAAAGACGTCAGAGAACGCATAAACCATAAGGAGATCTCGTTTCTGTCTAGGGGAAGGTTCAAATCGATTTCTCTGTTTCAATTTTACCGGAATAGCTTGTAGGAACACGAAAATTGTTAATTGAAAATATGTTCCGTTTCTCAAATTTTTCAATCAAGAAGTTCGAGAAAGTCTGTTGGTGACCCACTAATGAATGCTACATTTTAATCACTAACATTGTATTTCTCACAATTAGAACACGTTGGAAGTACGTACTCAAATCAACTTTTACAACAAAAAAACCAGAAACTATTTAATCTCAAATTTGAAAAAAAACCCCGTTTCACGGTCCCAACTTTTTTCCCCTCATTTTTTGGAACTTACTACGGTAATCACTAACACTTTATTTTCAAAAGCTACCAGTTGCCTGTACATATCAATAGGGTCTCGTCACGATCAGAGGAATGTCAACTAACTTGCTTTAAAGCAAATTCTTGATCTATGTATTCAAATTAAGATTCGTAAAAAATTACAATTGAAGGTATAACAACATTTTGGCTACCATCTGAAACAGACAGTGAAACCAAAACTGAGTTACATCACATTGCCAGTAGCATTGGGTCGTTTGTTTTTTGCAATGAGGATGGATAACGCATTAAAGAGATCTATTTTAAGCTTGTGAAAAAGAAAATCAGGAACAGAAAACTAAAATACAACTGCGTACTGTTTTGCAATGAGTTTTTATATTTTCAACCTTTTACTGAAACAGCACTGATCACGAACCACTCCAAAACAAATTCATCACTATTAAACATGTCCATTTCTCAAAAACCGCTGCACCATGTTATCTCTAGCCTCCGATCTCTTGGACACGAAGAGGAAAGACGTCAGAGACCGCATAAACCATAAGGAGATCTCGTGTCTGTCTAGGGGAAGGTGCAGGAGCAGAAAGGAAAGGTTTCGGGAATATAGAAAAGTTTTCGTCTGACGATTGTATAGGCAGAAGTTCA
>LR576841.1:0-52384 GCA_900536345.3 Caenorhabditis sp. 39 LS-2015
GGAGCCATCACCATGGAAATCTGCCAGATATACTGTGCCTCGTACAACGGAGGACCATCCTTCGACAACTGCTCTCCATGGATCAGCTTTGCCACTCAATCCAACTTGACTTGCTACAACAAGTGTGTTGCTAACTGCGCTACTGTCTATGACGGATCCTGCATGACCGGCAACAACTTCAGGTGAGAAAAGGAAAATGAATCAGAAAGGAAATTGACTTTCAGATGCTGTCTGGCCACCACTCCAGCAAAGACTCAAGAGTTCAAGACTAGTGGATGCAACGTTCTTTACAATAACTTGTAGATGCATTTTTAGAAATTAAAATAAACCTGTCAGAGCATTTTTCCTAACTGTTCTATTTCAAGAGCGAGATATTACTGGGGTGCATTGGGGAGCATTGAATTCATATAATAATCAGATAATAAGAACAACTTTTTTATTTATAAACTGAATCGTTTTCTTTTTGATTGAACTCGATTATTTTTTTGTTGATTAGTTTATCGATCAGTTCCAAAAAAAGTTGCCAGTAATTTTCAAATGGCATCTTATCTCCTCTAAATTTTGGAAGTTCCGTTCCTTGCAAGGCTAATTAGATCTGTTGCTCGCCTTACGATATTCCTTTACTTGCTTTTATTTCTTTGAAATAACGTAGAAACAGAATGAAACAGAATGTGTAGAATGGGTAGAATGAAACTATGATGGTGGGGTGTAAAATGTTGAGTCAGTCTTGACTTGGGGTACAATGCAAATAAGAACTGGGGTTATGCGGCGGGAACAGAAGCCCCTTTATACTGGCCTCTGTTCCCGCCACATTCTTATCTTTAATTGAAATGTGGGTGGGGATGCTGAATAGAAACATTATTAAAATATATTAAAAAAACGCCTGTTGGTTGATTTTCCGCTATCTGGTTGTCCTTCAGCTTTTATATTATTTACCAAAGCCTCAAACTTGGGTAATTAAACCTTTATTAAGAAAGATAAAATCGGAAAAGATATAAAGAAAAAGTGAAAGAAAAGAAAATTCAAGCATATAAAAGTTGCTTCGATCAGCTCTCTTTTATATGTTTCGGATCGCAAAGGATCGCAAAGAATTCAATTAAAAAGAAATGCCATCAGTTCATATGTTTGCGTAGGATGATTTGAGTTTTCGATGGTTCAAATAGATGTATTTATTAGACGAATGAAAGGACAAAGGAAAAAGGGAAGTAAGGGGAAGAGAGCTTTTACAAGAAAAAAGCAATCATATTTATCCTTCTCATATTGCGTAGGATTGGTATTTCATATTGTTGCATGGAATAGAAAAGCGTAGGATTGGCATTTTGATTAAAAAGAAAAGATGGATCTCGGTTCCATTTCCGACACTTTTTATATCTTTCGATAATCTGATAATTTCATCTTCAGCTTCCTCCAGACTGTTGTTAACGCTGCTGATTTGTTTCTCGAGGATTTCCTAATAATGAATTTTCTCGTCTTCCTCCCAGTTTTCATATTGATCCTCTAATACGTGTATTTTTTCTTGCAATCTTCCGATTTCTTCGCTGAGGAGAGCAACTGTTGCTTCTTTTTCTATTTATTCATCTTCAGTTTGGCTTGGGCGTTGCAGACTGGAATAAAGAATGATGAAATAAAATAATATAAACCCTATTTATACGTATCCTTCTTCTGCGTGGGATTGGAATTTTCTAATTAAAAGAATAGAACTCGGTTCCGATAACCCTCTTCGGTACTTACTTACAAAGTAAATAAGGCATATTTTGTGTTTTGAAACTCACTTTCAGTTGAAACAACATGTTGCTGTTTTCCATTCTAATTACAAGAAATGGAAACGTAAGAATTGCAAGGAAAAGAATATAAATCTTGAAATCATCAGAAAAATCGATAGCCAACCGCCACTGGCGATTGAAAGGGGAAGAATGAAGAAAGCGTCAAGCGATGGCTGAGGCAAGAAACAAATCAACAAGAGAGAAGAGACGCAGAGTTTTGAAAATAGTACTGCTACGATTCATATATCGGAATTAAAACGAAGAGCAAGATTGGACTTTGATCTTGGAACTTGAACAGGGAAAAAAGAAAAATGCTCTGACAGGTTTATTAAAATATCTGAAAATGAAAATGCGATCACAAGTTATTGTAGAGAACGTTGCATCCACTGGTGGTGAACTCTTGAGTCTTTGCTGGAGTAGTGGCCAGGCAGCATCTGAACATTGGCTGTTTTTAAATTCAGACGCAACATTCAAAATTTCAAAACTCACCTGAAGTTGTTGCCGGTCATGCAGGATCCATCGTAGACAGTAGCGCAGTTGGCAACGCACTTGTTGTAGCAAGTCAAGTTGGATTGAGTGGCGAAGCTGATCCATGGAGAGCAGTTGTCGAAGGACGGTCCTCCGTTGTACGAGGCACAGTATATCTGGCAGATTTCCATGGTGATGGCTCCAGCGGCCGAGATGAAGGCGAAGATGGCGAGGAGGCGGAGGAACTGAAACAGAGCATGTTTCTGAAGAGCATTGAGCTTTGACTTACCATGATTTGTATCAGTGGATGAGCTGATGGCTTTCCATTGGAGCGTGGGGCCTTTTATACTGGTTTAGATCCCAATAGAATAGGAAGATCAGGATCAAAAAATTTAATAAACTGTCTCGCACCATAGGGATTTTTTAATCTCAAACTTATATTGGTTCCAAACTTTATTCAAATTTTGCAACATTCAGTAGACAGAAACCATAAGAAAAAGTAGAATATTTGGAAACGGCACTGTGTTAGTTGGCGATGGTATTTTGTTACAGATACAGCAGTTGATATGGGGTTTTGTTATCCAAGCTTGATACAATGCTGCAATGTTAGAAAAGGTATCATCTGTAATGCGCACTTTTAAAATTTTGTTTCTGATGTGTTTTGTGCTATCGAAAGGTAACAAATTTAATAAATGTTCCGTGGGCAAGGCACTCCCGTGGAGCGTAACAGTTAATGAAACTTTTTGGACGAGATCTTCCTATACTATTGAGATATGGAGCAGTATAAAAGGATCCAGGCTGCAATGGAAAGCCATCAGCTCATCCACTGATACAAATCATGGTAAGTCAAAACTGAAAGCTTTTAAGAAACATTTTTCGTTTCAGTTCCTCCGCCTCCTCGCCATCTTCGCCTTCATCTCGGCCGCCGGAGCCATCACCATGGAAATCTGCCAGATATACTGTGCCTCGTACAACGGAGGACCATCCTTCGACAACTGCTCTCCATGGATCAGCTTTGCCACTCAATCCAACTTGACTTGCTACAACAAGTGCGTTGCTAACTGCGCTACTGTCTACGATAGATCCTGCATGACCGGCAACAACTTCAGGTGAGAAAAGGAATCTAAATCAGAGGGGTAATTGAACTTCAGATGCTGCCTGGCCACCACTCCAGCAAAGACCCAAGAGTTCAAGACCAGTGGATGCAACGTTCTCTACAATAACTTGTAGATACATTCTTAAAAATTAAAATAAACCTGTCAGAGCATTTTTCTTGGCTGTTCTAGATTCAAGAGCAAGATATCACTATTGTGGGAAGCATTGAATTCATTGAATAAGCAGATGATAAAAACAACTTTTTCATTTATAAACTGAATTGTTTTCTTTTTGATTGAACTCGATCATTTTGTTCCTGATTGGTTTATCGATCAGTTCCAAAAAAAGTTGCCAATAATTTTCGAATCGCAACTTATCTCCTCTAAATTTTTTTGGAAGTTCCGTTCTTTGCAAGGCATTGAAAATGAAAAGGTTTGGATCTCTGGAATAATCGTTTGTTGGTTGATTTTCCGCCATCTGGTTGTCCTTCAGCTTTCATTTTTTCGAGTTTTTGATGGTTCAAATAGAAGTATTTATTAGACGTATGAAAGGACAAAGGAAAAAGGAAAGTAAGGGGAAGAAGGCTTTTACAAGAAAAAAGCAATCATATTTATACTTCTCATATTGCGTGGGATAGAAATGAGTAGGATTGGTATTTCACATTGTTGCATGGAATAGAAAAGCGTAGGATTGGCATTTTGATTAAAAAGAAAGGATGGACCTCGGTTCCATTTCCGACACTCTTGATATATAATATTTTACCAAAGCCTCAAACTTGGGTAACTAAACCTTTTATTTAAAAAGATAAAATAGGTAAAAAAGAAAGGAAAAGAAAATCATAAATATATAAGAAGTGCTTCAGCTCGATGCGCTCTTATATATCCTCTTTTTGCGTGGGATGGAATTCGATTAAAGAAAGAATTTAATATCGATAAGGTTTGCGTAGGAGTCGGATTCAATCAAGAGGAAATACCATCGATAAGGTTTGCGTAGGTGTAGGATTCAATCAAGACAAAGTACAATAAAGTAGATAACAACAAACTAGAGGTTAATTGTTTTCTACAATATCTTTCGATGATCTGATAATTTCATCTTCAGCTCCTTTCGGAGTGTTGTTAACGCTGCTGATTTTTTTTCGAGTCTTCTTTGATAATAAACTTTCTCGTCTTCCTCCAAATTTTTATATTGATCCTCTAATTCGTGTATTTTTCCTTTCACTCTCTCGAGATCTTCGCTGAGGAAAGAAATTGTTGCTTCTTTTTCAATTAATTCATCTTCAGTTTGACTTGGGCTTTGCAGACTGGAAAAAAGAATGATGAAATAAAATAATATAAACCCTATTTATACGTATACTAAGTAAGTAAGACATATTTTCTGTTTGGAAACTCACTTTCAGTTGAAAGAACATGTTGCTGTTTTCCATTCTAATTACAAGAAATGGAAACGTAAGAATTGCAAGAATAAAAATATAAATCATGGAAGCATCAGAAAAATCGAGAGCCAACCGCCACTGGTGATTGAAAGGGGAAGAATGAAGAAAGCGTCAAGCGATGGCTGAGGCAAGAAACAAATCAACAAGAGAAAAGAGACGTAGAGTTTTGAAAATAGTACTGCTATGATTCATATATCGGAATGAAAACGAAGAGCAAGATGTGAGACTGACAGTGATCAAAGTTGGACTTTGATCTTGGAACTTGAACAGGGAAAAAAGAAAAATGCTCTGACAGGTTTATTAAAATATCTGAAAATGAAAATGCGATCACAAGTTATTATAAAGAACGTTGCATCCACTGGTCGTGAACTCTTGGGTCTTTGCTGGAGTGGTGGCCAGGCAGCATCTGAACATTGGTCGTTTTTAAATTCAGACGCAACATTCAAAATTTCAGAACTCACCTGAAGTTGTTGCCGGTCATGCAGGATCCATCGTAGACAGTAGCGCAGTTGGCAACGCATTTGTTGTAGCAAGTCAAGTTGGATTGAGTGGCGAAGCTGATCCATGGAGAGCAGTTGTCGAAGGATGGTCCTCCGTTGTACGAGGCACAGTATATCTGGCAGAGTTCCATGGTGATGGCTCCGGCGGCCGAGATGAAGGCGAAGATGGCGAGGAGGCGGAGAAACTAAAACAGAGCATGTGTCTGGAAAGTTTTCAGCTTTGACTTACCATGATTTGTATCAGTGGATGAGCTGATGGCTTTCCATTGGAGCGTGAGGCCTTTTATACTGGTTTAAATCCCAATAGAATCTAAAGATCTGGATCAAAGAGTTTAATAAACTGTCTTGCTCCACGGGGTACCTTGCCCACGGAACATTTATTAAACTTTTAAATTTTCAATAGCACAAAACACATCGGAAACAAAACTCAAAAAATTTGCGTTACAGATGTAATACGTTTTTCTGACATTTCAGCATTGCATCAAGCTTGGATTTCAAAACCCCATAGCAACTGCCGTATCTGTAACAAAATAGCATCGCCAATTAACACAGTGCCGTTTCCAAATAGTCTACTTTTTCCTATGGTTTCTGTCTGCTGAATGTTGCAAAATTTGAATAAAGTTTGGAACCAATATAAGTTTGAGATTAAAAAAGACCCCTGGGGTGCGAGACAGTTTATTAAATTTTTTGATCCAGATCTTTCTATTCTATTGGGATCTCAACCAGTATAAAAGGCCCCACGCTCCAATGGAAAGCCATCAGCTCATCCACTGATACAAATCATGGTAAGTCAAAACTGAAAGCTTTTGAGAAACATGATTTGTTTCAGTTTCTCCGCCTCCTCGCCATCTTCGCCTTCATCTCGGCCGCGGGAGCCATCACCATGGAAATCTGCCAGATATACTGTGCCTCGTACAACGGAGGACCGTCCTTCGACAACTGCTCTCCATGGATCAGCTTTGCCACTCAATCCAATTTGACTTGCTACAACAAGTGCGTTGCCAACTGCGCTACTGTCTACGACGGATCCTGCATGACCGGCGACAACTTTAGGTAAGAAAACGGATTTCAATCGAAAAGATTATTGCCTTTCAGATGCTGCCTGGCCACCACTCCAGCAAAGACCCAAGAGTTCAAGACCAGTGGATGTAACGTTCTCTACAATAACTTGTAGACGCATTTTTTGAAATTAAAATAAACCTGTCAGAGCATTTTTTACATTGTTTTAGTTTTAAGAACAAAAAAGGCAAACTTTTATATGAGCCTTTTCTCAGTGATTATAACCCTACTACAACTGTCAGTATTTCATTTCAAGAGAAAAAAAACTCAGTTTCTGGAAATCATCATTGTGAAAGGAAAACCAGGGCAGAAAAAAAATCAGAACAAAAACAATATGCCATTCTTCTTCTTCAAAACCATTCGAATACAGAAAAAAAACAAATTTTGACCCAATTGAGTGAAAATGGAACATCACGTACCATAACAACAAATAATTGACTGAAAACTATCTGAAAATTCAAATGTGTCATCTATGGTTTCCTAGATCAATTGATTCCTGGAAGATACAAACAAAAAACATGTTCTTCTCCTAAAAAACAAAACAAAAAACAGGAGATGAGTTGGCATGTGTCCCATCTCCGTCATCTTTTCCCTCTCCCTCTCTCCCAATACTCCGTATGGTCCCCTCCTGATTTAACGGGCCAAGTCATTGCGTGTTGTGCCGCCGCTGAGACAGTGCGCCCTCCTCGGCACGCCATCACCCCTCTTGTTATCCCGCTTATTTCCTGTATTTCCAGGTAATAAATCAATATTGAAAATATGCTGCCCGCGCTTAGATTATTGTGTGCCGAGGGCCATAGTTGTGCCACAACCGATTTCTCCAATTGAGTTTGATAATAACATTAATACCATCGTTTCTATCAATGATCAATACCTTTTTTTTTCATTTCCGGTACCCTTTTTTCTTTTATCCAAACTCATTTACCTTTTCAGGTTAAGACCAAAGCTATGTGCTGCCCACAGGCACCTCCGAGCCGCTTTCGCGCTATCGTCCGTCGTCGAGCACCACCACCACCGCCAGCGGTTCTTCGTCGTCCGCTGAGAATCCGCATCGTGAGTTTCTCATTGATTTTTCTATTATTTTGACTAATTATTTATTTTTAGATCTACTTCCATGAGCAATACCGCAACTTTGTCTCATCCCGTCTCGAGAACTACCCAAGCTCACATCTCGCGTTCCTTGAAACTGTGGCCGATTACGCTTTCATTCGGTGAGTTCTCAACCTCAAAACAAAGACTTTTATCTCTCTTTTTTCAGTGTCGGTCTGCAGGAAACGCTGATCAAGTTGATCAAAATTCTGAAACCATGGCCGTTGCTTGTCGTCAGCCTCCGTGAATTCTTGCCACGTGGTTCCTCGATCCGCGTTGTGAACTTTAACAACTTCATCTTCCGCAACGCTTCCGGCCAACGCTTCGTGAGCTTTTTGCTTCTATTTGTTTGATTTGAGATGAAAAATCTTTTTTCAGCACTTCTTCAACCGCCGCAGGTCCCGAAGTGCCGATCGTCTGCGTGATTAGTCAGTGAACAGATGCAACAGAACACAATTAAAATCCAGCTCATTATCCCTAATTTGTTAAATGTATTAAAGAAAAATATTTATTAGAACCCACATATTGAAGTAATTTTTATTTTTTAATTCACTAATGAATCATAGTTACCTGTGTCAATCGATTATTTTTTCTTTGTTCAATCCATCGTTTCAATCGATGATAATTACTTTCTTTCCCAATTGCTCCATTTTTAGATTATACATTTTTTCTTATATATGTATGCATCAAACATTGATACAATAATTCCAGTTGTTTGAGGTTAAAATGCAAATACTTCCACGTCCGCCAACTCCCCGATTGTCTCGAGAAGCAGGTCGTCGCAGGCGGATAACTTCTGCTGTTCGATCTGACGTTAGTTTTTTGAATTTTGAAAAAAAATAAAACTCTAGAAAATTAAGGCTATAAAAAAATGTTTTCTTTCAGTTCCGGATCTCAAAATCCATTGCCTACTTCATTTGTGATTTCTTCTCCAAGAAAAAAGGACCACAAGCGGCAGATGCCGTCTGGATGCGCCTACGACGTTGCCTCGACGACGGGTTTGTTTCTTACCACTATAATGCTAATTCTGAAATTAAATTTCTCAGGAAACTCCACCAACCTTTCGCAAAAATGCTTGTTTTTCACATGCGCCGTCATCCCGCCTATCTCAACGTGGTCGCCACTTTCCTTCCAGACAATATCCGCCTGATCCGTCAACCGAACGGGGTTGAAATCAGCTACACAAAAAAAAATGGGTCGGTGGAAACGACACTTTACGAGTACTGACGTTTTGAGAAGATTCACTGTATTTCTGCTCCGAACACCTCACCACCCTTGTCGCCCCATTGCTCTTTTTCCAAACATCCAAACCGCTTCAATTTATTTTTTGGTTTTCTAAAGTTTTTTTTTGTAAATATGTTAGTATAAAAAAAATATCTACTGTCTCTTCCTGACCAATGGGGCGGGCCGTCCGGGCGCCACAAAAACTGAGCAATGACTCATATTCAGATCCGAAAACCGTCTCTTCCTGTCGCAATGCTCTCTAAACTTTTCCTATGCATCTGCGCATTGTCTCTCGTTATCACAGTGCTAAGGCATTCGCATTCCTTCCATTATTCACTTTCCATTATGCCCTTGGTTATTCCCTCTTTTTCTCGGTTCTCACCTCAATTTCCCGTTAGCCTTAGAGTTTGTAGATCTTCAAAACTTGAAACCAAAGCCAAGTTTACATAATGAGCCTTCACATCGACATCCCCGAGATTCCACAGCTTCGCATGCATTTGAACGTTCAGGCTGTAAGTTGGAGTACAATGGTTTTTTTTTCATTTTGTACTCTTTTAGCCGCCAACTGCCGCCCATCTCTACCTCCAACTTGTCCGTGAGACCCTCACCCCTCACAACCTGAGCATCTACCGAAAGTTCCTAGAGCTGACCCACTCCAACCAGAATCAAGTGTAAAGTTTCTTCGTCTTCCAAAATTGCCTCAATTTTTCCAGCATCACCAATGACGTCTTCATCCGCGGTGTGGTCCACCTGTTCCGCTGCTACCCACACCTTCTGGCCCAGCTCCGTCAGTTCCTCCCGGCTGGCAGCACTCTCAATTACAATGCTGTTGGAAACATTTATCTCGCCGAAAAAAACGGACGTTTCTTTGTAAGTTATGACTCACTTTTCCATTTTTAAATTGTTCTGATGTTTCTGGTCTATGAACCACGTCACCGTGCACGCAGCGCAGATGCCGCCAACAAACGCATTCGCCACTACGGACCGATGTAATCGATCAGTCAATGAGATATTATATTTTTTATTCAGTTATTCATTCAATTAATTTAAAATTTAAATACATCATAATCAATAAAGCTGGTTCCTTATTCAGACAGACTGTTCAGCCACACACTTGGTCTTCGATTTTTTATTTCTCCGATTCTGGAACCAAGTCGAGACCTGAAAAAAGACACTTCACTACCATCTGAAACTTTTATACTGTCTACATACCTGTTGCCTAGTAACTCCAAGTTTCTCCACAAGTTTCGTCAATTCATCTCCAACCGGATACGGATCTGTTTCAAAGTAGCTTGTCAAAATAGCCAGTTGTCTATCTGAATAGCGGAAGCGGGCATTTGATCTGTAAACCATTCGCTTATGAATAATAACTTTAAAAAAAAATATATTACCGTTTACTCTCCATATACGGATGAGATTGCTGATTATGTGGTGGTGGTTGTTGTGAATGATATTGAACCAAGTGCTGGGAGTGATGACAAAATTTTCGACAACATTTAGGATGGTATTGGTGGTGGTGTCCTCCCACCGATTGATATTGCATATGGTAATCATGTTGAACTGACATTTGGAGAGCTCTAGTCCCATTAACCGACATTGCAAGGCCGTAGGGTTCAGTATTTCCACAAAAACTTTGATGTGGGTTCACGGGCGCTATTGGCGCAATTTGATCGTACCCAAGTGGAGGAAAAGTGAGGTTTTGGTGATGATTTTGCATAAATTGGGGGTTTTGTTGATTTGGAAGCATCTGATAGGAATTCTGATAGCTGGCGTTATGGTTAACAGGCACGGGGAGTCGCTCAGTTTCTGGACTCCAATTTCCATTCTGATGTTGTCGGTGACCATGTGGTTGAGAAAAACTAGGGGCAACATTTTGGGAATCCAAAATTCTAGGTTGAATAGTATAAGCCATAGGTCCCTGAGGTCCAGAGTTCCAGTATCCCATTTGACTCTGACTGACAGGGAAACTAGGCTGTTCAGAATACTGTTGATAGCTAAGAGAAGCAATAGCAGTGAAATTATTGAGCGGATCCACCATATCTGGAAACTGCCCAGGTGGGGAATTACCAGTCGACGACGTCGGGAGCATGGCAATGGACTGATAACTGACCAAGAGACGGTTGTGTCTGCCAGTCGGACCCTTGACTCCTTTTCCATCTAGATCCGCCCTTTTGCTTTCTACAACCTGTCGGAAATGGACAACTCTACTTTTTGCCCGCCCGTTAGAGGTGCTACTTGAGGTGCTACTAATTTACAACTATCGAAGGAACCTTTGAGGAGGAGGGAGGTGAAGGTTGGTGTGGGGTGAGAATTCATTTCTAAAGAAGAGAGGGAAGGGGTATTAGTGAGTATTCGGAAATATTTTTTTTTTAAATCGGACCAAGATCGGGCCTTCTGGATCTATTTTGGGCAGTAGAAAATTGGCAAAAAGGTTGCTCAATTGAAGGTAAGGTTTCATTTCTTCCTCAAAGCAAGACATTGAAAGTAAACTTCAAATGTATTCGGAATTTTTTTTTTGACACCGTTTATTGAAATACACCAAATAAATATAAATAGACAATATAAAATTTACAAAGATTAAACGCATAGGTTATCAAAGAATGAAAGTCAGCTGACGATGTCTCTGCCACAAAGGCTGTCCAAGTATGATCCGATTCATAACAGTTCCTTGATGCCTGAACCAACCAAAAATCTGAAATTTTTAATTTTAAACTCTTTATTTTTGGTTTTTTTGTACTGCTTACTTGTATAAAACTTAGTCCGGTCTCCAATCGCAGTTGATCTCGTTCTTCGTCAGTAGGTTTGCGGAAAAGCTTGCAGATAGATTCCGGGGTAGGTTCGGGGGTAGAATCAAGGCTTGGATCGGGAGAAGGACTGCGGGAAGGATCGGGAGTAGGATTGTGGGAAGGATTGGGAGTAGGACTGCGGGAAGGATCGGGAGTAGGATTGTGGGAAGGATTGGGAGTAGGTATCCGTGTCTTAATAAATAGTGTAAATAGTTTGATGAGTTGATCAAGAGTATAATAGAAAAAGACTCGTCGCTGCCTCCTGAAATTCACATCAGTAGATAAGTCAAATAGTCGTTAATACTCACGGAATAGCAGGTCTTGGAAAATCTTGAGCAGCGTTATGATCATTTAGACCAGGCCTGTGACGGTATAGATCAGCCCTGATAGTACGTAGATTTGCAATGCCACGCCGAATAGCTTCATTGGCATGATCATGAGTATGCTTGAAATTATCCAGTTTAAGTCTGCGCTGATTTAGAGACCTTCTGATGTTAGCAAGACTGGCTTCGAGACGACACATAACACGCTCGACACGATCTAGTAAAATTCTGTTTCGAACTCTGAGTGCGTGTGGTAGAGCAGCTACATTTGCAGCACCAATTGGAGGTCGTTGAACTTTTCGATTGCGGAATTTAATCACTTGTAGCGTGAATAAGATAAGTTCTAGCGATCGAGGATCGCGTGTTAGTTCTACACGTATGACAAACGCTTCATCTTGACGATTCTCGGCTCCTTGTGCAACTGGTTGAGCATTTGCAGCGGGGGGTGGAGGCAACGGTGGAAATTGCGGAAGTGGGTTCGGCACCGGTAGATTGCCTCGATTCATGACTTCGCGCATCCGTTCTTCAAAATTTTGCAAGATATTAAAACCCCTTTCTTCCAGTTGTTGTATGCGAAATACGTTGTAATCGTCACGATTCTCGACTCCTTGAACAACTGGCTGAGCAATTGGAGCGGGGACTAGAGGCACCGGTTGAAGTTGCGGAGCTTGATACTGCACCGGCTGTGGAAGTAGCGGAAGTCGGTTCGGCACCCATAGATTGTCTTGGTTCATGCCTTCGCCCATCAGTTCTTCAAAATTTTGCAATTGATTGGAACCCCTTGCTCCCAGTTGTATGGCAAATAAGTTGTCATCGTCACGATTCTCGACTCCTTGAACAGCTGGTTGAGCAATTGCAGCTGGGACTAGAGGCACCGGTTGAAGTTGCGTAGCTTGGTACTGCACCAGCTGTGGAAGTAGCGGAAGTGGGTTTGGCACCGGCTGTGGAAGTTGCGGAAGTGGGTTTGGCACCCATAGATTGTCTTGGTTCATGCCTTCGCCCATCAGTTCTTCAAAATTTTGCAATTGATTGAAACCCCTTGCTCCCAGTTGTATGGCAAATAAGTTGTCATCGTCACGATTCTCGACTCCTTGAACAGCTGGTTGAGCATTTGCAGCGGGGACTAGAGGCACCGGTTGAAGTTGCGGAGCTTGATACTGCACCGGCTGTGAAAGTAGCGGAAGTGGGTTCGGAACCCATATATTGCCTTGATTCATGCCTTCGCCCATAAGTTCTTCAAAATTTTGCGGTTGAGCAATTGCAGCTGGAACTAGAGGCAGAGCTAAATTCTGCTCCGGCTGTAGAAGTTGTGGAAGTTCGTACTGTACTGGCTGATAAAAATTGTCAAATGCGTACGGCACCGATTGTGGAGGTTCTGGTGCTTGGTACTGCGCCTGTATTTGAGGTTCTGGAACTAGATGTTGCGGAAATGCATTCAGCATTGGTAGATTACCTTGATTCCTGAGTCCTTGCAACAGTTCTTCCAAATTTCGCAATTGACTATGACGTCTTGGTTCGGGGCGTCTGAAGCCAACATTGCCAATGCGGTGATCCGGTGAACACGGTGCCGATATAATCAAGCGCTGGGGAGTCGGATTTGATTGATTTCTTTCAAGGGTGGATTCGTTCAGCATCAAAAGATAATTATCCGATCGACTTTGCCGTCTTGCTTCTGGCCTTAGAAGGTTGGGATTGTCATTTGGATCGTTGTCGTTCATTGCTGTCGGTGCCGACGAACGGTGGGTTGAGATGACAAGATTTACGTTTCTGAAATATGTAGAATAGGTGAGAAAGATCAAAGAAAAACGAAAAAATACCCAGATGGTTTTAGTGCCACTGTGCGAGTTGCGTTTTACGACCGTCCGGGGAGAAGAGGAGGAGAGTGGGGGAATGGGAACACAGGATACTGGAAGAGTGTCTGGAGATCGATACTAGACTGTCCATGCAGACAGAAACGGTCGTCCCCTCTTCCCCTTCCCCTTTCCGCGTTGGCACACCCCACTCGTCTCATTTGTTCTTCTGGAATGGAGTCGTCGACCAGCTCGTCTTCTTCTTGGGGATCCCGATTCTCGAATTCGCCTAGCGAATATTCTTATTATCCAAACACTCCAACACCACCGCAAATGCTCTGGCAGGCACCACAGCAAAACTTTGACAGTTATCAGCAATATTTGAGTTCGAATAACTACTATGTGCCAGCCAACCCGTCTTCCCAACTTATGGCTCATCCAATTTCTTTTTCACTCAATGCGACAGATGCAAAGCAAATGGAACCGGTTAAGAGGTATGTTAAATTTCAAATTCATCATCATTTGTAAATAATGTGTTTCAGAGTTGCTCGAACCCGCGCTCACTACACACCGGAGCAGCTTGAAAGTCTTAAAGGACACTTTGACTCGGGAAATACAGATCCAAAGGAGTACAATCGCATTGCGGCGGAACTTGGGATCCAGAGAAAGCAGGTGAGTAATATAATAATTTAAAAGAGGGTTAAATTATTTTTATCTGTATAGGTGCAACTTTGGTTCAAAAACCGTAGAGCGGAGTTGAAGAGGAAGAATTTGGCGGTGACGGACAAATCGGGGAAGGAGAACAACAAAGCATCAAAATAATTTATAAATTAATGATTTTTTTGAACATAACTTTTGTGTAATGATTATTATTAATAAGTATTTTTATTTTGTATCAAGATTTGGCTCTTAACGTGTTACATATGATAAATTTGAAACTGGCAATTATTTGTTATCAATTTCTTTGTTCTTAAGGCAAGCCAAGTCGCAATGGATAAAGCAAATGCTCAGACATTTAGAAGAGCTGACTGTTCTTTCTCTTTCACCAATCTCTTCTTCTCTTTGTTCAACAGATAGCTTTTCCGGTTTTGGTACCATGATCGAATCTAAAACATCAAATCACAATTGACAATTTGTCAGTTTTTCTCACCTGACGCCCAGTGAGTCCAGTTTCTTCTTCAATGACTTTCCGTTGGGCAGAACAAAGACTCTGGTTATTGGAAAAGTGCTTGGTAAGTGTTTCTCTTTGGCACGCAGTGAATTTTGAAAACCCATATTTTTGAAATCTGAAAATAAAAAAATTGATTGGTACTGGTTCTTTTGTATTTATTTCGCATGAAAACTTTTCTTGCAAATTTAAAATATACATATCTCATCAGAAACTCACATTTGTCGTTCTTGCTCAGTGTTATATTGAGAAAATGTTGAATCCATATTGGCATTATCACTGTTTGACAGAACACTTGATCTTGTTAGACAATTGAAATTGAGCTGAGGAGCCTTTTTCTTCATATACCTTCTCCGCTTTTCACACCAATTTCTCACCTAAATTTGAATTCAAATTTGTCACAAGTAACCTTTTCCTTAGCCATTCTTACCTGAAGAGAAGTGAGACCAATTTCTGTTGCGAGAAATTCGCATTCAGCTGTGGAGGGCATCGGGTTTTTGAGGAACAGTTTCTGGAGAGAGTCCACTTGCGCAGTAGTAAACTTTCGGGTTATATATCTAAAAACCAAACAAAATGGAAATGGAGGAAAGAAGAAAAGAAAAAGAAAAAGAAAACAACTCACGGCAAGAGCTGCTTCTCAGTTTTCTTGTCTTGCAAAACATCCATGTTAGAAAAGGTTGAATCCACGTTCAAGTTACCAATTCCCGAGGTACTCGGAGCAATTAAGTCTGGGATTGTGCTAGAGGTTGTCGGAAGTTGAGGAATTCCAAAATTAGATCCAAACATTGCCGTCCCAATGGTCATCTGATTGCCCAAAGGCATCATCATCAATGCGTTGTTCACTGGTCCATTTGCCATTTGATTTGTCAAAAGTTTGGTCAACAATTCGTTGTTTTTCGATTGGTTTGGATACAAATAATTGATTAATTGTTGAGCGGCGAGAAGGTGTTGGTAGCTCATCATTCGATGGAAAGCGAAAAGGTCATTTGCAGAAGAATCAGCATTTGGTATAGAGGGTAGGAAATTGTTGGGAGGATTGCTAGCCATTGGTGCATAGGTAGCCCAATAGCGGACGTCGAATGAAAGGAGAAATGAGAAAAATAAAGAATCCGACGCTGATATACCTAGCACTTTGCCGCCCTATGCCGAGATCATGGGGATAATGTTGTCGTATAGACAGAAACGGAGAGATAAGAGACACAAGGCATGAGTTCAGTAGAATAAACATTTTATCAAAGGATTTCGAATAGGAATAAGAGAATTAGTATTCATCATATCATGATTAGAGCAAAAGTAAAAACAAAATGCGCATGACCAAATTAGTTATCTCAAAATTTTTATTTTCCGTCCTTTGCCGCCTTCCTCTCGCTCTCTTTGACTCTCAAATACCTTCTCCGATTTCGACAAGTGTGGCT
This sequence comes from Caenorhabditis sp. 39 LS-2015, assembly GCA_900536345.3. Taxonomy (NCBI): domain Eukaryota; kingdom Metazoa; phylum Nematoda; class Chromadorea; order Rhabditida; family Rhabditidae; genus Caenorhabditis; species Caenorhabditis waitukubuli. The sequence continues at coordinate 16,113 of LR576841.1, forward strand.
CAAAAACCATTGAGCTGATATATGTAAAAAAAAAGAAATTGGCTGTGACGGTGGCGTTGGGAAAGATGGACGACAAAAAAGGATACGATACATTGATAAAATAATAACTATCAGAACGTGCGGCTGCGCCGCATTAGGCTGGCGTGTCTGTTTTCTGGAAATGATCGATTTCCGCGTGAATAACATTTGATTTTTACGTGATGGGGTCAAATGCGCACAGAAAACATGAAAAAACGGAAACACGGACAAACGAAAAAACGGAAATCCGGACAGAATTAGAAAGTTATTATATAAGAATGATTGATACTGCTCACTCGCCTTCCTTTTCCTCTTTTACCAATCTCTCGCTTTCTTTCTTTTTCAAAAGACATCTCCGATTCCGGTACCAAGTAGTAATCTAAAATACCAATTTTCAGTCTATATTTTCAGTCTATGTTAATTCTGCTCACCTGAGGATTAGTGAGTCCGGTTTCTTCTTCAATGACTTTCCGTTGGGCAGAACTGAGATTCGGGTCGTTGGAAAAATACTTGTGAAGTGTTTCTGATTGGAACTCAGTGAATCTTGGATAAGATTTTTTTCGCGTTTTTTGAATTCTGAAAACAACAAAGTTAATTGAAAGCAAAAATCAATCAACTTACGGTGTTGGTTGGCGTTCCGAGTCGCTTCCAAAGTATGCCAACGCACTCCTTTCCCATTTTCCATACCAATATTTGATCTGAAAAATCAAAAAAAATAGATCCTTATAAAAAATGTTTTTACCTGGAAAGTGGTCAGTCCAGGTTCCTTTTTTATAATCGAGCTAATGCAGAGAGCTCCGTCCCTTTTAAAGCATTCTTTGAGAGTTTCTTTTTGGGCAGCAGTCAGTTTTTTAGATCTTTTTCCATATCTGTGAGAAAGTGTAGAATCTAAGTTTAAATTTCGTTTGGCATTGTCATAGTTTGGCAGAGGGCTTGACCTTGTTCGAGAATTCTGCCCAGAGCTTCCATTTCTCAACTGAGAACTCTTCTCTCTCAAAATGTTTCTCTGTCTTTTGAACCAATTTCTAATCTGAATTTGCATTTTAATTTGCCAAAAATATCCCTTTCCTAGCTATTCGTACCTGAAGAGGGGTGAGACCAATTTCTGATCCGAGAATTTCGCATTCAGCGTTGGAGGGACTATGGTTTTTGGCGAACAGTTTATGTAGAGATTTCGATTGGGCAGCAGTGAAATGGTAGGGCTTCAATCTAGAAAACATATAAGTTTAGAAGAAAATTATCGAAACAACACACAAGAAGGGCTGTTTCTCAACTTTCTCGCCATCCAAAGCATCCATGTGAGAAAAGGGCGAATCCACATCCACATCCCCATTCCCGCTTTTCAAGACAGGTAGAGTGCTCGGAGGAGCTGAGGTATTTGGAACATTCAGATCTGAGATTGTGCTGGAGGTTGTTGGAAGTTCAGGAGTTCCAACATTAGTTCCAAACAGTGCCGTCCCAATGGTCATCTGATTTGTCAAAAGCATTGCCAACAATTCGTTGTTCATAACAACGTTTGGATACAAATAATTGATTAATTGTTGAGCGGCGAGAAGGTGTTGGTAGCTCATCATTCGATGGAAAGCGAAAAGGTTATTTGCAGAAGAATCAGCATTTGGTATAAAGGGTAGGGAATTGTTGGGAGGATTGCTAGCCATTGGTGCATAGGTAGCCCAATAGCAAACGTTGAATGAAAGGAGAAATGAGAAAAACAGAGAATCCAGCGGTGATATACCTAGTACTTTGCCGCCCTAATGCGAGATCATGGGAAAAATGTTGCCGTGTAGACGGAATGTGAGGGATAAGAGACACAAGACATGAGCTCAGTGAAACATTTTATCAAAGGATTTCGAATAGGAATAATAGTAGTAGTAGTAGTAGTAATCATCATATCATGATTAGAGCAAAAGTAAAAACAAAATACGCATGACCAAATTAGTTATCTCAAAATTTTTATTTTCCGTCCTCTGCCGCCTTCTTCTCGTTCTCTTTGAGTCTCAAATACCTTCTCCGATTTCGACACCAATCACTAACCTAAAATGGAAAATTATAAACACTTTAATATACTTTTGAATGTTCGTTTTACCTGCAAAGTAGTCAGTCCGGTTTCGGCTGCTATGACTTCTCGTTGAGCAAAAAACGGACGCGGGGTATCGGCAAAGCGCTTGTTTAAAATTTCCAGTTGAAACGGAGTCAGTCTTTCAAATTTTTTCCTTTCAGATCTGGAAATAAAATAAAAATATATTGCAAGAAACCAAAAAAAAAGGCAACGAACGGTCTTGGTTCCTTGGTAACTTTTTTCTTGATTTCCGTAGCATCCAGTTTCTTTGGAAAATTTGAATCCGAATTCAAATCCGATTTCAAAATCACATTCAACTTTTCGCTTGGAACGGGGTTTTGTGAAACGGCTGGGATTGGGCTTGATTCAGAATTTCCGCTCAGAGTTGAACTTGAACTTGAAGAAAGGTCAACAGATTGTCTAAGCCTGAGCCCGAGCTCTGAGCTTGCCGGACTACTTGCCATATGATTTGCCAGTAACATCATCATCATTGGACTGTTCATCGGTACAATATGATTCAAGGAATAAGCATCCAAATTGAGAGATGCTGCGGTATGCTGATACGCGGCCAGGAATTGTTGATAGCACATTAAATGATGGTACGACGGAGCTAGATTCTGCGCCGGCGGCGGTTGTATTACTAGAGCTGGGCTCAGTGCCGCTATATTCAATTGATTCATCCCTCTTTGCATAAGTTCTTCAAAATTCTCCGATTGACTGTCCCGCCTTGTTTCTGTTCTTTGAATGTTAGGATTGTCACTTGGGCAGCTCATTGGTGTCGGTGCTAATGACCGTTGGGAAGTTGAGATGACAAGGTTCACGTTGCTGAAATAAAATCGGTAAAAAATATTGAAGAAGAACAGAAACTACACAGATTTCTTGCCACTGTGCGAGGAAGGCGCGAGGGGTACACAGGATACTGCAAGGGTGTCTGTCTGGGGATCAATACTACACTGTCCATGCGGACAGTAACGGCCCGCTCCTTTTCCCCTTCCTTTTCCCCTACCCCGTTGGCACACCCCACTTGTCTCTCTCATTCGTTCTTCTGGAATGGAGTCGTCAATCAGCTCGTTTTCTTTATCTTCTTCATTCCCATTTTCGGATACGCCCAACGGATATTCTTATGACCCAAATACTCCAACACCACCGCAAATGCTCTGGCAGGCACCACAGCTAAACTTTGGCAGTTATCAGCAAAGTTCTTCTGGAATGGATTGGTGGACCAGCTCGTTTTCTTCGTCTTCTTTGGGATCCGGATTCTTGAATTTGGCGAACGGATATTCTTATCATCCTAACACTCCAACACCACCGCAAATGCTCTGGCAGGCGCCACACTACAGTTATCAGCAATATTTGAGCTCGAATGACTACTATATGCCAGCCATTCCGTCTTCCCAACTTATGACTTATCCAATTTCTTTTTCGCTCAATGCAACAGATGCAAAGCCAATGGAACCGGTTAAGAGGTATGTGAAATTTTAAAGTCAATATTAATTTGTGAATAATGTGTTTCAGAGTTCCTCGAACCCGTATTTGCTACACACCGGAACAGCTTAAAAGTCTGAAAAAGCACTTTGACTTGGGAATTACAGATCAAAACGAGTACAGTCGCATTGCGGCGGAACTTGGAATCCAGAGAAAGCAGGTGAGGGATATGATAATTTAGAGGAGGATTCAATTATTTTTTTCTTTCGCAGGTCAAAGTGTGGTTCCAAAACCGTAAAGCAGATTTGAAAAAGAAACATCTGGTGGTGACGGGAGAGTGAACAACAAAGGGTGGCAAGTATTGACATGACAAATTGGTGATTTCTTTGAGCATAACTTTTGTATAGTCGTTGATATGTTTGTCGATTTCTATTGCATGATTATTATGTGCTTTATTTGTTAGAAATAAAATAAATTTGAAACTGGCAATTTTTCTTTTCGCAAATTTTTTGACCAAGTTGAAAACTATTGAAAGATACATAAAAAAAATTGGCCGTTCTGACTGCTCACTCGTCTTTCTCTTCCTCCTTTACCAATCGCTCCCTCTCTGTCTTTCTCAAAACACATCTCCGATTCTGGTACCAAACAGTAATCTAAAATACCAAATTTTAGTCTATATTTGTTAATTCTGCTCACCTGACGATCAGTGAGTCCAGTTTTTTCTGCAATGACTTTCCTTTGATCGCAACCGGGAAACGGGTCGTTGGAAAAATACTTTTTAAGTATTTCTGATTGGAACTTGGTGAATTTTGGACAAGATCGCGATTTTTGAATTCTGAAAACAACAATGTTGATTGGGAGCAAAAATCAATCGACTTACGGTGGTTGGCGTTCCAAGACGCTTCCAAAGCTTGCCATCACATTTGGCACGGCATTATCATTACTCGACAGAATACTTGGACTTAGTGCCCAACTTTTATTTCCCGGCTGATCGTGAGAATTATTTTTCTTCAAAATCTGCCGCTGTTTGTTGCACCAATTTCTAATCTAAACTTTAATTTGTCACAATATTCTTTTTCCTAGCTGTTCGTACCTGGACAGGAGTAAGACCGATTTCTGTTCTGACAATTTCGCATTCTTTGGTGGAGGGATAACGGTTTTTGGCGAAAAATTTCTGGAGAGATTCTAATTGAGCAACAGTGAAATTTCGGGGGTGATTTCTAGAAAACATTTAATTTGAGAACGAGATCATCAAAACAACTCACAGGAGAAGTGGTTTCTCAAATTTCACGTCATCCAAAACAGCAATATTTGAGAAGGTCAAATCCAAATCCACATCCACATTTTCGCTTTTCAAGATTGGTAGGGTGCTCGGAGGAGCTGAGGTATTTGGAACATTCAGATCTGGGATTGTGCTGGAGGTTGTTGGAAGTTCAGGAATTCCAACATTAATTCTAAACATTGCCGACCCAATGGTCATCTGATTTCCTAACGGCATCGTCATCAAAGCGTTGCTCGTAGCTACGTTTGGATTCAAAGCATGGATTAATTGTTGAGCGGCGAGAAAGTGCTGGTAGCTCATCATTTGATAGTGATCGATAAGATCGCTTGGTGTTGGAACAGCATTCAGAATAAAGGGCAGAATATTGTTGGGAGGAAAGTTCGCCATCAGTGTATAGGTAGCCTAATGACGGACGTCGAATGAGCGGAGAAATGAGAAAAATATGGAATCCGACGCTGATATACCTACTAATTTGCCGCCCTATGCCGAGATGAAATGTGAGGGATAAGAGACACAAGACATGAGCTCAGTGAAACATATTATTGAAGGATTTAAAATAGTAATAAGAGTAGTATAATCATTATATCATGATTAGAGCAAAAGTATAAACAAAATGCGCATGACCAAATTAATTAGCTATCTCAAAATTTTCATTTCCCTTCCTGTGCCGCCATCCTCTCGTTCTCTTTGACTCTCAAATACCTTCTCCGATTTCGACACCAATCACTAATCTGAAATTTCAAATTTTTAAAGTCTAATGAGCGTTTTTTGGGCAAGGAATGCAAACTTGAAACTGGCGTCCCAAATAGCAAAGAACCAAACAAAAATGAAAATCTGCAATCCGTGCCATAGGCGAAGAATAAAAAATAAGAATATGAAGTTTGCCCAAAATACGAACAACTTATGCCTAATCACACAAATTACACTTTCTGATAGCTCGTTTTACCTGCAAAGTAGTCAGTCCGGTTTCGGCTGCTATAGCTTCTCGTTGAGCAAAAAACGGACGCGGGTTGTTGGCAAAGTGCTTGTTCAGAAGTTGCAATTGAAACCGAGTCAGTCTTTTGAATTTTTTCCTTTCTAATCTGAAAATAAAATAAAATAATTTTAAATGAAAACTGAAGCAAAAATATAGCAACGTACGGTCTTGGTTCCTTGGTAACTTTCTGCTTGATGTTCGTGGAATTCATGTTGTTTGAGAAATTTGAATCCAAATTCAAATTCAAATTCACATTCACCTTCTCATTTGTATTTTTGTTTGGAACGGGGTTTTGTGGAACTAGTGGAACTTCAGAATTTCCGCTCAGAGCTAAACTTGAACTTGAAGAAAGGTCAACAAATTGTCTAAGCCTGAGCCCGAGATCTGAGTTTGCCGGGCGACTTGCCATCTGATTGGCTAGTATCATCATCATTAATGGATCATTCATCGGCAAGATTTGATTCAGGGAATTGGAATCCAAATTTAGAGATGCTGCGGTGAGCTGATAAGCGGTTAGGAAGTTTTGATAGCACAGTAACTGATGGTAGGACTGAAGGGCAATAGGATTTCTCTTGCTTTGAAGGTCAGAACTTTCAGTGGAATTGGGAGAAGTAGACGGAGTAGTTAAGAAGGAATCAACTTGTGGCGGCAACATTTGGAAACCTGAAGGAATACTAGAAATAGAAGAGCTAGCGACGACCAATGAATGAGTAAAAAAGAATGAATGGTCATTTTCAGTGTTCCTGCGCCCCCAGGTATCATCTACACCTAAAGGACTCCTGTGCAGTTGACAGTCTGCGTAATTTCCATGTCCAGGCAGCTGAAGTGTCAGAGGTGTAGATCGTTAAATCGATATGTGCACTGGATGAAGAAAAAGACAAAGAACCCACATTTTTTTTTAAAGTTGAATGTGATGTGCTTACAAAAAATATCAAGTGAGGATGAGGGCAAACAGGATTATTGCTTGTTTGACCATATTTTCTGGAAAAGAATTTCTTGATGCAAAAAGAACGTTTTCTAACCTTAAATCGTCATCCAAAAACCCTTTCGCCAACAGTTGTAATTGAACAGAAGAAGAGAGAAGTTGAGAAACAATTTATTATTTTTTGGTAAAAAAAAGAAGAGAAGGGGGAAGGAGAGAAAATCACATAAAGAAATGTTTGAGATAATTGAATTGGATTGATTGGATTTTGTAAAAAGGAATATATCTTTATCACCATTGCCCAGTCATCAAAAAAGTGTCGGGTTGCACCAGGCGAGTTCAAAAGATCAATTTCTGAAAATTCCGAGCGCCGCGTTTTGTCGAGCCAATTCTTCAAGTGGAGGGTACGTCTGAATCAAATTTTTGATATTCACACTCTAATTTTGAAGTTACCCGTTGAATTCCATGTCTTGTGAGTACATATCTCTCCTGCTCGTCTTGGGAAAGTACCATATGACCTGGCAACATGATGTTGAGGCCCATGACCATATCTGGGTAATTGTAGAAGATTTGGACGACACGATTGACCAGATGGTTCTCGTCGACTCTAGGATCATTGGGTATCAATTCAAAAACACAAAAAGTTCTATTGCAAACCAATAAATTGGATCTCGCCACGAAAGGCGGGGTACAGGAGTCTCTCCTAGCTGCGTCAGTGTTTAGATGATCGGTACAGCTAAAAAGGACTACCGTAGCCTGCCAAAGCGGCAGTGTTAGTAGGGGAAAACCGGGAGTTATAGTATGGAATTGAATCAAGATTCGAAATGGAGTGATATGGTGGAGACCGAACCAAAAACTGAGTCAAGTCAGGTGAAAAATGTCAACGAGCAGCCAGCTGCTCTGCTGTTTTTCAGCTATGACAACTACCGCTAAGAGCTCTTTTTGCTCTGTTTTCCAAAATAAGCTCACCTTCTTTTCCGAAACTCTCCCATGAGTGCCAAAAACTCTTGGTAGATCTCGATGTTGTTGGTGAATTTGGATTTGATATCACGGAGATACTTGAGCGCGTCGTCCAACTAAACATTTCATGGATGTTCGTTTAAAAACGAAGGTTTTTGACTTACTCTAGTCTCTGGAAGTCTTACTTCAAAGTCTTCATCTTCAGAATCCGATTCCTCTTCGGATTCGGAAAAGTCGCCGAAGTATTGAGGGTTGTATTGAGCGTCAGGAGGCATTTTCTTGAAATCTAGAAATTTTAGATTTAAAAGTAAAAAATGACAAAACCAACAACATTTGAGCTTTAGGGGGCGGGTAGAAAACAAAATTCGTCAGCGGAACAAGCAGCAGTTGCTCCTGGCAACCAGCAAGAGCAGTTTAATTTTGACACGCTCTGACGTGAGATTGAGAAGAAGGAAAAGTGTATATACGACAAAGCCTTGAGAGAGAAAGCTGAGAAAAGACATATGAAGTGAGTAATGAAAATAATCCATGGTGCGCGCTTAGCTTATTTCATCAAAAACAACCAGAGCGGATAAATATCGAATTCATCTCGCTCACATCACAGCACATGTTCATGCTCATTAAAATATGGCATGTGACGAAGAGAATGAGTCAGAATTTTTCTCCAAAGAAAGTTTTTCTCTTGATCAGTTAAGGGGGGCAGTTCGAATCGATGAGATGACCACGAATGGCCTTGAACGCTGTCAAGTTTCAGGCGTTTCGTTTCGCAGTAAGATTACAGCGGTCGAAATGGGCGGAGAGGTGGGAGTGCGTGCAAAAATCGATAGGAGAGCGTAGAGCGTTGAGCGTAGAGAGTAAAGCGTTTTATATTAAGCTTTGCATTATCCTGAAGGCCAAGAAACGTAACTGCAAAAAAAATGGCGATGCGAAAGAGAGAGAGAGGAAGAAAAAATAATGAGGAGCCATTTTTTTCAAATACTTTATTTGTCTATTTTGCTACACAATTAGCACTTCACATCTACCATTTTAATGCATACACTTTCAAATAGTTAAACAATAGTGACACAAGTTACGTTTTGAGAGAGGGAAACAATTGTGGAAACGGAGAGAGAGAGAGAAACAAAAGGAGAACAATTCAGATTAGATGAAACGATAAAAGGCAACCAACTGACAGTGTGCTGCATGTTGTGGTGATGAGATAGGTGGAGAATTTCGTTTTGCAAAGAAAGTGGGGGAGGAGAAAAGAATCGGTTACTACATACAATCTTACGGAATTCATCGGGTGGGGGGAATTTAGTAAGAGCGGACCTTTGGTGGCACCCAGTCAGTCTCGCTCTTGTCGAGGGTGGTGTCGATGACCGGACGGTAGTCGAGGGAGACCTCTCCGGTTTCGATGTTCGATCTGATGATCGAGTGCTTGCGCCAGTGGTCCTTGAACTCCTTCTTCGTCTGACCCTCCAATGGCTTGCTGTAGTCGAGCTCGTCGAGTCTGTCTGGGAAGTCGTCACGAGCGTGCGCTCCACGGGATTCCTACAATTATTTTTCATAAGCAAAAACAAAAATACCATGATAAACTAACCTTTCTGTTCTCAGCGGCAACAATGGTCTGGGTGGCGTTGATAAGCAAGTTCTGGAGCTCAAGGGTCTCAATGAGATCCGAGTTCCAGACAAGACCCTTATCGGCGACCTTAAGGTTGGCCTGCTCCTTGTACAGTTTGGAAAGGATCTTGCATCCCTCCTCAAGGATATCTCCACGACGGAACACAGCAGCGTGCTTCTGCATGGACTTTTGCATGTCCAAACGGAGCTCGGCGGTCGAGATGTCTCCCTTGTTGAAGCGAAGCTTGTCGACGTTGGCGACCGAGGCCTCTCCGGCGTTCTTTGGCAGCTCTGGAACTCCGATTCCTGGCTTGGTGTTCTTGAGGATGCTAAAAACAGAAATTGGTTAATGGAACTGAAAGGGGGACTTACTCAATAGCGCAAGCTCTTCCGAAGATGACCAAATCAAGCAACGAGTTGGCTCCAAGTCTGTTGGCTCCGTGGACAGAGTGAGCTCCGCATTCTCCAGCAGCATAGAGTCCTGGCACGACCTCATCTCCCTTCTCGGACGAGTAGCTGATGACTTGTCCCTTGTAGTTGGTTGGCACTCCTCCCATGTTGTAATGGACAGTTGGAATAACTGGAATCGGTTCCTTAGTGACATCAACTCCAGCGAAGATCATGGCGGTCTCCGAGATTCCTGGAAGTCTCTGTTGAAGCTGCTCAGCTGGAAGATGGTGGAGCTGAAGGTAGATATGATCCTTGTCTGGTCCGACTCCACGTCCCTCCATGATTTCAATGGTCATTGAGCGGGAGACAACGTCACGAGAAGCCAAATCCTTGGCGACTGGGGCATAACGCTCCATGAAACGTTCTCCGGCAGAGTTGACCAAGTATCCTCCCTCTCCACGGGATCCTTCGGTAATCAAACATCCGGCTCCGTAGATTCCAGTTGGGTGGAACTGCACAAACTCCATGTCGGAGTTGTTGATTCCAGCACGAGCGGTCAAAGCGGTACCTAAATTCTCATTCCGTTGATTTGAATTTGAACTAAAAAAAATTGCTTACCATCTCCAGTACAAGTGTGAGCAGATGTACACGAGAAGAAGGCTCTTCCGTATCCTCCAGTGGCAAGGACGGTGTTCTTGGAGCGGAAACGATGGATGGTTCCGTCTTCAAGATCCATAGCAATGACTCCGACGCAAGCTCCGTTCTCCATGATCAAGTCAAGGGCAAAGTACTCGACGAAGTAGTTGCAGTTGTATTGGAGGGACGCTCCGTAGAGGGTGTGAAGGAGCGAGTGTCCAGTACGGTCAGCCACGCAGCAGGTTCTGAAAAAAGTTTATTAGGAATTTAACGATTAATAAAACATTTCCCACCTGTGGGCTTGTCCTCCACGTCCAAAGTCATTGGACTGTCCTCCAAAAGCACGCTGATAGATCTTTCCATCGGTAGTACGGGAAAATGGCATTCCGTAGTTCTCAAGCTCAATAACAGCCCGTTCAGCTTCACGGGTCATGTAGTGAATGGCATCTTGGTCTCCGAGCCAATCGGATCCCTTGACAGTATCGTAGAAATGCCAACGCCAGTTATCTGGGTTCATGTTTCCGAGAGCCGCGTTGATTCCTGAAAAACCATGGCAATGTTTCACCAAAACGGGATAGAAAACCCTACCTCCTTGGGCAGCAACGGTGTGAGATCTGGTTGGGAAGAGTTTGGTGATAACGGCGGTCTTGAGGCCTCCCTCAGACAATCCCATAGCGGCACGAAGTCCAGCACCTCCGGCTCCAACAACGACAGCATCGTAGGCATGGTCGACAACCTTGTACTGAGCGATATCGGAACGCTTAGCGTCGCTGAAAAAAAAATTTGAATATTTCGCTGCGAAAATTTTTTCAAAGATTTATTTGGACATAGAAAAATGAGCTACCTGTGATTAACAGCAGAAAGTGACACAGAACGGGTGGCGACCGCGTTGCGGAGGCCGGTGCTGGCAGCTCGAAGCATTTCCCCTGCAAAAAATCACAATTTCTACTGTGTTTTGTGTGTTTTACACTCCTTGATAGTGAACGGATGAAGCGATAAGGAAAATTTTCAAAAAACAGCCTGATAATGGCTAGGAACGTGTTGAAAAACTTGAAAAACATTGGCAAACGTGCGGATTGCAACTTTAAAACGGCCGGGCACACTAAATGAACCGCTCGTCGACGCGAAACGCGTCAGTGAGGACCTCGGCGTGTTTACCGACGTGCAGTGGTGGGCAGCGAAGAGCGAGGGCATACAACACGAGAAGGCGACTCAGAGAACGAACAGATGTTGCTTTTTTGGAGTGGGGAGGCTGGAATTTAAAGGGAAGAGGGGGAGGGAAATGAAAACTAAAGAAAAAAAGAAAAATTGTTTATTGATTATCAGAAACATCAGAATTATAATTTAGAGTTTACATTATCTTCAGACTTCTCAACAACTTGCGGAACGACATACGCTTCCTGAATAAATGACACCACACAATTCTTATTGCTATCAAAAACACTTCCAAATATTTTTGCCTTGTTCCCGGTTGCTATTTCAGTACTGGTTTCCACCAAAAACCATTGAATTGCCTGAAATTTTAGTGCTTCAATTTTTTTGATTAAAATCAAAATTTGAATAGAATAGTGTAACCCAAGTTCATCTATCCTTTCATTCCATTGAAAATATGAAAACAAGTTATAATTCCGGTCGTTCGGGCTGTCGATTTGAATAATTCATTGCGTACGTACTCTATATTGCGGTTACTTCATTCTCCATACTCCATTCTTCTCCCCAGCGGCTCTCTCTTTTATTCTCTTTCATGGATCTATCAAAACTTCCTCCCCCCTTTTCTACTTGTTTTTCATTGCGTCTTCTATGTTTTTACCTCTACATGCTCCTGATGGAAGTATATCTTGTGATGAAGAGACGCTCCAGTTGTCATTTTCAATCCTGACTCGGTAATGGCATTTTGAACTGATTGCAACACGAAGAAATCAGAAAGCGCAACCACTGCAACCATTCCTCCGTCTTCTCGGACATGATCTAGGAAAATTTCCAAATTTTCATATTTTTTTGAATATTTTTGTATTTTGTACTCACCAATGCAATCTGGACTTAGTCTCGCATAGAAAACCACCCTATGATCCCCGGGAGCAGGTGCTCTGATCATATGATAAGGTCTGATTTCGAATACAAAATGGCGGAACAAAAACTCATATCCTTTCTTGGTTTTCTCATTTGAAATACGGGACATTAAAGTTTGAATGTTTGGGATTGATGTTAGTCCTAGGACATTTTTTGGGTACTTTGGGCTTTCCATGAACTTGCTGTCAACCTGAATTAGTCAATACCTCCCTAGACTTTTCGGTTTTTGACAAATCTCACTTTGACATGAGCCAATCCGATATTCTTATTCTCATGGTCAACATCCACTGCGTACACATTCTCCACCTTGTTTATTTTGATGTCAATTAACTTTCTCGGGTCTCCTGAAGTATTTCGTAATAATTAAGTCTTCAACCGTTCAACCTGCTGACACAAAATTGTAGTGCATGCTAAAAATCACATTTTCATCTCCAATTTTGTCCTTATAATTCCGAACAGCTTCGTAGACTTGGGCGGCAATATATCCCCCGAATAATCTGTTTGGACCAACTATTCCTCCAATGTGTGGACCTTCAGATCTGAAGAAATGTTAGGTTGCGAAGTGTTATAGACCAGTTGTTTTATTGTACCTGTACACGTTGTCGTCGATGTTATCAATAGATAACATTGCCGATATCAACTGTGTTCTCGAAACCATTTTCGGCAAATTGGCACGTCTGAACGTTAATTTTCGTTTTTTTTCTAGTTGATCTTAATTGTAAATTTGAGAAAAAAATACCGTCTGAAAAAGCGAAACTCTACTAAATAGCAGTTGATAAAAAGGAAAAAAAAAAAGAAAAAATGGTCTGATAGTGATGATTATCAGTCCCGGCCTAAGAAGGTTGTTTGGCTACGTTGTAGGCCTAATTTGAGTATAGTTGTTGTAGTGAAAAGTGTATTCATGTCTTGTAGTGTAAAAGTATCGAAAAAACGCAGAAATTTTAGATTTTCAATAACTTTTTGTGACTTGTACATAGTTGTAGACACAAATTTAGTATCGTAGTATCGGGAAATACTAAAAATTGCCAAGTGTATGATAAGGATTTAAAAGTGATGTTATAGAAGATGGAAGTATCGAAAACCACAAAAGCAATACTAAAATCAGTTGCTGACGTGTAAAAATTGGAAAAAAATCGATAACGCCAGTTCAGTTTAGTGTCCCGGAAAGGAATTGTAATTGGACTGTTCTATTCTATTCCGTCGGGTGATAAGATTTAGTTGTATTGTCATTGTCATTCTAATTCCGATGGTTAGTAGGATTTTGGATGGTGACTTTGACTGTCAAACCGAAATCCTTATAGTAAATTAACTTTGAAACTTTCCCTTTTACACCGTTTAGACATGATTGACTTTGACTTTGACTTTGAATCTCTTTGGCTGTTTTCCATTTCATTTCATCCCAATTTCCACTTTAAATTCAGCGAAAAGTCGAGATAAGAATCAGTAAAAAGTGCGTGCAGTAACATTGTCACTTTCTTTCACATTACCTCGATTCGTTGGGGAGGGGTATCTCGTAAATGCTACCGACTGCTTCCGTCGTCTCCGTCTCCGTCTCGTTTCCGTTTCCACTCGACGCATTGGTATTTCTTTTTCTCGGCTAGCACTCTTCAATCGGCCAATCTCTACTTTACCAACCAACCTGTGCTACGCGTCGTCAGTTAGTGTTTCGTTTCCAGTTTTGACTGGCGGCTGACGCAAAGGGAGAATGAGAATGAGAATGAGAAAGAGGAAAAAAAACGAAAGAAGGAGGAGAAAGGCACGTGTATTGTGTCCTGCCGTCGTCTCATTGTCGTTGGCCGAGAAGTTACCCCCGTTTTGGAAACTTTTCTTTTCTCTTTCTCTGTCTCATTCGTTTTCCTTTTCATTTTCATTTTCTCCAACTCAAAGCTTCAAGCAACCCATTCTGGTCCCTTTCGTATTTTGTATGTTTGTAGGTAGTCTACACACTTGTAAATTTGATTTTCTAATGTTTGTCATGTCAGAAAACACACCTTGAATTTCGTCATCCGTATGTGTCTCGTATGTGTCAGAAATGAGTCAGGCCCTAGTTTTCTGACATTTCCTTTCGTTTTTTTGTCACAATTTGTCACATTTTGAAGAAAAAAGTAGTAGCCAGCTTCCAAATGTTCCCCCTGGATTCGGATAAATTACCAATTCAAAACGAACAATATTTGTTTTGTTTACCTTCTCCCCAGGGGTCCTTCTGTCTTGTTTTCTCTTTTCGTTTTCCCGTCTGTCATTCTCTCTTATTACTACTAACCAACGCCAATTTTTGCCGGCCTTCGGGTAGCGAAAACTGACAGATGTTTTGAGCAGGTGGATGGTGGATGCAGTGCAATTAGGCGCTCGGCTACCATTTCCTGGCTTTCTTTTCATTTCAATTCATTTCATTTTATTCCATTTCGTTTCATCTTTCCCTCCCCCCCCTTCCCTCCTCCCCTCCTTTTCTTTCCCAATTCTAATTCTCAGTTTGCACCCGCACCAGGCCACCGCCGGACGAGATTCATAGTGAATGAGCGATGTGTCCTTGCTTGCTTCCTCTCCGCTTCTTACACAGGGCTTTGGACCCGCTTTGACACGCAAAAGATGAGCTCACAGTGGCATTTAGACGATGTTCGACAGAGCGCGCTTGCATCAACCCCAGTCATTGCGCAGTGTTTGCTCGTGTAGCGTTCCGTCTCGTATCGCCTCGCTTCGTCCCGTCTCGACTCGCCTTTCCTCTACTCGCAAATTGTCTCAATCTCAGGTCTCAAAAACTTGATTCCCCGCCGCTCCGCTGTTCCCGCCGGTCTTCCCCCATTTTTTCCCCCATTTTTTCCCACTCTTTCTATTGACTTTTCCGTTTTTTTTCTCCGTCGACTACAGTTCTTCTTCTTTTTTCTCTTTACAATCCGCATAGTTAACTAACTTTTTTTGCAGACTTGGTCAAAGACTAATGGATGGTGAAACCGAAGTGCTCACACACAACCTGCTAAGACCGGGCATGGTGGAGCACGATAGCTTCAACTTGCACTCGGTGATCAGTGCTACCCAGCATGGACATGTTGAGCAGGTTGAGATAGCACTGAGGCAAGGGATTTCGCCGAATGCTACGGATGACGTGAGTTTTTTGAATTCGATTTTGTGAATTTCAAAAAAAATTGGAAGTTTTTCAACCTTAACAATGTAAGATGCCTTTTTTCAGGACGGATGTTCTCTCCTTCACTGGGCAGCCATAAATAATCGATTGGAAGTTACTCGACTCCTCTTATCCTTCAATGCGGACCCAAATCTTATCGGCGGAGTACTTGCCTCATCCCCAATCCATTGGGCGGCTAGAAATGGACTTGTTGCAATGTGCGCTCTGCTTGTTAAGGTTTGTAAACTCAATTTTCACTACCAAAGTTAAAAAATGCATTCTTTTCATTTTAGGGAGGTGCAGTGTGCAACATTCGAGATGTCCAAGGGTACACTCCTATCCATTTAGCAATCCAAGGGAATCATATCCCATTGGTGGCATATTTCCTTCTGAAATTTGACTACGCTAAGGATATCAGTGACAATAGTGGAATGACACCTGCAATGATGTGCGCGAAGAGGAGTTATACCATGTTCCCACTTCGGTTGATTGTTAGAGCTGGAGCAGATCTCAGTATCAAGGAGCATTTTAGTGGAAATACTGCGTTACATCTTGCCGCCCATGATAGGAATTCGTCTGCTGTGATGTAAGTGAAAAAAATCAAATTAAAACCAAATTAAAAATGCTTCAGAGAACTTCTGGAAGGAAACGCTGACGTGAACATCCGCAACAAACAATCGGAGACTCCCTTGGACATGGCCAGAACCATCAAAAGCCCTCAAATTCTGGACATGATGGAAGAAGCGGCACGTCGTCAAGGAGTCAGTAGGTCGAGTTGCTTTCGAAAAGCATTCGTCCCACCTATCAGCTCCTACTTTTATTTCCTGATCCCTATCATTGGGTTCTTCTTCACTTACCTCCTATTCAAGTACCTTCCACTGATCGTCGCCACTTTCTCCACACTTTTCACGTGTATTTTCCTGATGGTTATTATAAGATTCGACTACCATGACCCAAATTACAAGCTACTACCGTATGGAGTGACGATTGCTGAGGCGCTGTTAATGATCTTTTCTTGGTGAGTCTTTTGAAATTTTTACACTGTGCCAGTTGGGAAAAGCTAGCAAACAGGGGACTATAAGGTCAGATGCATATCTGATGACAAACCGGATGGCATCTGAAAAGGGAGAGAGAGAGAAAGAGATTGAATTGGCAAAGTGAGATAAGGCTCGCTCTGAAAAAAAAAAACGATTTTCAAGAGATTGAGATCCTATCAAAAACCGTATAAGTGTAACAAAATCTCCAAAAATTAAACTACTGAGGGAAATTCTAGTTGTCATCAATTTCAGGTCAGCCTACGCTCATTGGTACGTGCCATGGTGGGCTCAGATGCTCTTCGTCCTGTCCGTCCTTGCCCTCGGATTCACACTTCTCAGAATAGCAACTTTGGATCCTGGAGTCGTAAAAGCCGCCAAAAACTGCCATCAGATGTATGTCAACGAGGCGGAAGCGGGTATTCAGCACCAGCAAAAGTACTGCTTTACTTGCTTCATCAGGAAGTTAGAGCATACGAAGCACTGTGCAGTTTGTGGATTGTAAGTTTTTTTTCAAAACAAAATAAATAAAAAAAGACTTACCATTAAATTTTAGCTGTGTGAACAACTTTGACCATCATTGCCCTTGGCTGAATAGCTGTATCACCCGACGGAACATGCGAGAATTCATAATGTTTGTGATCTCCGTCGCCATGTCCTCAGCGATCTACTGCCTGGCTACAAGTCACTATGCCATTCTGCAAGTGGACGGTCAAGGACTTGAAAAGTTCCTGGAGAATGACGCCTTCCTAATGATCACTATTATTCTCTCCGGAATGCACGCCTTCATGCTCATTATACTCTTCTGTGTTCAAATGAATCAGGTGAGGAAGGAGGAACTAGCTTAATTAGTTTTTTTTTGAAATCAAGCTCATGCTAACGTTTGTCTATTTCCAGATCTCACTAGGAATCACTACTAACGAGCGGATCAAAGCTCGACGAGCTGGACACTCTCACTCTGGAGGCAGTTCGGACTACAATGTGATCCACCATAAGCCAAGTTACTCCACCCGATGTCACAATCTACTGGAGTTCTTCTCATCGAATGGAGATCCGAATTATTGATCCAAAACTTGCCTGCTTCTCACTTTTCACGAATTATCAAAATTATAGCGTCATAACATCAACTACTTACTTCCATTTTTCATTTTCACTTTTTTTTCAATTTCTGGTTGTGAATTTCTTCATTTTCCTTTATCATCTGCTTTCCATTTATTGTAAATGCAAATGTAATTGTAAGCCCCTCACCATTTTGTACATTCCTTCCGGTTAGAATCAAATGCCTAGAGATTTCAATTTGAAACAATCAAAAAACCGTCGCTTCCAATTTTTTTGTCTCTTCTTGTGTATTTACGAGATCTCCCCGCTGATAAGTGCTGACTTAGTTATGAATAAAGTTGTATTTTTATTTTCTACCTGTTCTTTGTTAGTTTAGGGGTCATAATCCTTCGTCACTTTTTTTTAATTATTGGTGTACCATATCCATCTGGTCCATCTTCCTTGTGCGCGCATCATCCCCCCCCCCGATATTGAGTTGAGTTGACCTCCACCTCCACCAGCACCACACCACCCCACCACCATCCGATCGATTCTGGCCGTGACGGCGCTAGACCTTCTCCCTCACCCCTTCCCCTCCTTTCTGCGTTTCTCCATCTCCCCCAATGCCTCTACTGCGCACGATTTGCCAAATTGCCACGGCGGAGGCCCTGCCGATTGCGCTCGCGCTCTACAACGCTCCGTTCGGCCCTCTTCGACTGGTTTAGCGAAAATGTGTAGTTTAAACTGTGCAGTAACGAACCAACCTGGAAAACTAACAATAGACATCTCTTTTGTTGCCAGAACCGTTGTCTGAGCCTAGCTCTTTGTCAAGTTTTAAGTTTTCTCATTGTTCCTACCCGCGGAGTACCTAAATCTTCCAGTTTCTCCCGCTCTTCGTATTTATTTATTTTTATTCGAATTTTTCTTGCAGGTAAAAGTGCATGAACCCTGCATCTTTATTAACACCACCGATGGATGAAACGGTACCAGAGGAGCGACAGGTAAACTCTTTTTTCCCATAGAAAAATAATCATTCTATTGCTTTAGCCGGGATACTTTCGGAAATGGAAAGTGGCACTGCCAATGTCAAAGTATGAACAGGAACGGTTGCGGAATATGACTAGGTACTAAATTTTTTTTTAAATATAAAATTTACCAAATGGTTTCAGTTTATCTATCGACGAGTTCTATATACCCTTGTCTCACATTGAGCACAATTTTCATTTGCGACCATTTTTTTCAAAAGCCCGGTCGTATTTGACTCAATATATCAATGATATGCGGAAAATTTCCAAAACTCTAAAGTCGAAAACCGTTGAACGTCGGATTTTCTATGGAATGTCGAAACTTTGCCATATCGTCCTTCTTGCTAATGACTGGACAGGAGCGCTTCAAATATACCAAGAGACGCTGCACTATGATCCACAACTTTTCTCTCGCGATCCAACAATGTACTATGGTCTTGGACTAGTCTACTTACATTTCAAACAGTGGAATATGGCCATTGAAGCGTTCTCGAGAATGCTATACTCATTCCCAACTGGACGAATTGCACTGGAAGCCAAAGTACGCCTGGGAATGTGCTATATGGAGTTGGAGGATTATACCAGATGCTTGAACGTGAGTTGGGGAACTGAAATAGGGGGCACTGTGATAACAACATGAAAACTGACCGTGTGAATGTGTTAAAAGTTGCGGTGACAAATGAAATTGTTATAACTGGAGAAGGAGAGAAGACAGAAAGCGCAGAAAACATACCCGCAGGAAGATATATTGCGCGATCGCGTCTAGACATAGAGAAAAGTGGAGCGACTAACTTTGATAACTGTTTTCAGTTGTTCACCTTGGCCGTCAATGATATTGAGGAGACCAAATTCATGCCAAAAGTTACTCTCAAGTACAATATCGCTCGCACCCACGAGAACTTTGAGGAGCTTGACACTGCCGAGACGGGGTACAACGCTCTTGTTGATGAGATTCAGACCTATCTTCGTACCCATGGCCGTACCCTGGACCCAAATACCACAGACTCTTACAACAGACTTAAAGCGGCTGCTAATCGTCAGCTCGGCTGGATTTGCTATCGTAAAACGTACAAGGATGATTCTAACAGACCGGCGTTGCTTAAGAAAGCCGAGGAATTGCTGCATATGGCGCAGAAAGATGACCCGAATGATGGTCAGAGCTTCTACTATATGGGACGAGTCTATGGCGATACTGACACTAGTATGACTGGAGAAAAGGTGAGAGTCTAGTGGAACTAGAGATTGTTTATACTAATTTTCATTTTTCAGGCACATGAAGCATTTGTAAACTACCGCCAGTCAATAGACAAAGCCGAACAAAATGCCGACACATGGTGCTCTATTGGTGCGCTTTATCAACGACAAAATCAGCCAATGGACGCCCTTCAGGTGTGTCATTTAACATGTGATAATGGAGTGGGGGAGGGATTAACATAATCAAAGGGGAGATGGGATGCCAGAAGCTCAAATGCAACTGCGAAGAAAAATAACAAAGTCGCACTGCACTGCTCAGCCAACCAACTGACTAGTGCATCTTTTACACTGGGAGGCTTGGCCGCGTTCTGACACAGCGCTCGCTACAAGCCAAAATTAGCTGCAATCATCAGAGAAACATTTTCTTTTTTTCAGGCCTTCGTTTGTGCAGTGGAACTGAACCCAAGACACTCTGCAGCATGGACTAACCTTGGAGAGTTGTACGAAAGGAATGCTCAGTATCATGATGCTCTGGATTGCTTCAAAAACGCCATGAAACATTCTCCAGTGGCTCCGGAGCCATTAAAAGCGCGAGTTCAATTCCTTGAAAAGGAGCTCTCGATGCCTATACCAGTCCGTCCACAGAACCATCCAATCCCAATGACCTATGACAGAGAGATTCCATGTCTAAAGGACGCTTACCAACAGCATATACCAAGAGAGCTCAGAACTCGTCAAGATGACGCGTATATTGCTAAGGAACAGCGGTATGACAATGCCAATTGGGAGCTCTGGGAGGACATGCGACCAGCTGACTTGATGTCTGAGGAAGATGAAGATCTTGACAATCCGCTTCCCAGAATCATGGAAGACCTTGAGGTTCAAGTTTTGGATTCACTCAGAAGCAATGAGAAATTGTTGGTGAAAGCGGAACGCGAGGTGCTTGAATGCTTAGAAGCCGTTGAGGCGTG
Organism: Caenorhabditis sp. 39 LS-2015; assembly: GCA_900536345.3. Lineage (NCBI taxonomy): Eukaryota > Metazoa > Nematoda > Chromadorea > Rhabditida > Rhabditidae > Caenorhabditis > Caenorhabditis waitukubuli. The sequence goes on from LR576841.1 coordinate 36,830, forward strand.
CATGAAGGTAAGTAGGAGAAGTTAGATTGATATAAAGTTAGAAGAGCAAGTAGAGAAAGTATGAGGGGTGGGTGTGGTGGTGCAGCTATCCCGTAACCATGACATCGTCAAAATTATGATTAGACGCAGAGAGTCTCTGGGGAAGCGCACTCGTGAAATATTTTTTCCTTCTTTTTTTTGCTTAAACTTTTGAAAAAAAAAGAACGTAATTAACTTATTAGTTTTGGAAAAACAAATCGGAAAAATTTCAGAACAATGTAATTGACTGCTTCGTTCCGGAAGCTGCTCGCGAAATGCCACGTGTCACTCCAGACATGATCGACCGTCTCCAAGAAACCGGACATCTTCTGGAGAACCCACAGCTCTACAACTTCCCATTCCTGGAGAAAGTTGTTTACACTGACTTCCCGGAGAGCTTCAGTCTACTCTCAGAGCTCTATGTGTCATTGGATATTAGTGCTGCGGAGATTTTGTCAATGGGAGCCAAGAGACTTCAACTCGAAGGGCTATACCTTCCAGTTTTTGAGGAATGTGCTAGGATCCCAGAAGCACCAAAGGATCCAGCACCGATTGCGGGCGAAGATGACGTTAAAACTGCTTTGGAGAATAACGAAAGACACCCACTGCTTTTGAAGACTAATATTCTCCAAGTGGACACCCGGAAAGAGGCGCAATGCGTTGAGCTTCAAAGATACCTGGACAACTCCGCCATTTCGTGCATTAGAGGTCTCACCTCGTGTCTTCGACTCGACCTCTCTTTGTTCTCAACAAAAACTGTGGTTGAGACTGCTGGAAACCAGGAGGTAGAAGTCCGAACGCAGTATCAACTTCCTCCAGAGACAAACTGCGACCATGCCAGTCAACCGACATGGAAATGTATTAGCGACTTGTCTTACACTAGTCTCGAGCAGTATTCGCATTATCAATCGGAATCTTTCAAGCACACTCTGAAAGGAGAAGCTGAGAAAATGCGCAAGACCCATGGCTCGCAGAACCGAGGACCGTCGCCAAAAAGAACCAAGTTCTACAAAAGAGCTAGCTCCCCGCCGAAGGTGTTGAAAAGCATCAAGTTTGGAACAAACGTTGATTTATCTGATGACGCCAAATGGACCAAGCAGATTAGCGTAAGTTTTCAAAATGTTCATTCCCTTTTTAACTGATATTATTTCAGGAACTCTCCAAACTGCCCGCTTTCTGCCGACTCATTGCTGGGTCCAACATGTTGTCTCACCTTGGTCATCAGGTCATCGGAATGAACACCATTCGCCTTGACATGAAAGTTCCTGGATCCAGAATCCCGGCTCACCAAGAGAGTAACTTCATGTCTTCTGTAAACATCAATATCGGGCCAGGAGACTGCGAATGGTTCGCCGTGCCTTACGAGTACTGGGGTAAAATGGAAAAGATGTGCAATGATCGAGGGATTGACTACCAGAAAGGCACCTTCTGGCCAATTATGGATGATCTCCTTGACGCTGGAATCCCAGTTCACCGCTTTACTCAGAAAGCTGGAGACATGGTGTACATCAGTGGAGGGTCGATTCACTGGGTCCAGGCGACCGGCTGGTGCAACAGCATCTCATGGAACGTCGCTCCCCTCAACTGCTCCCAATTGAGCATGTCGCTTCTGAGCTACGAGTACAATAAGCTGCGCCATTGCAAATCCAACGTGCCAATGCAACTTTTGTGCTGGCAAGTTGCCAAAAACGTTCATTTCACCAACCAAACCCTCTACAACATGATCAAAGGAGTGCTCATCAGGTGAGATTTCCTTACAAAAGTCTTATAAACTCATTTTTTTGTTTTTCTAGATCTCTGGCATTCGTGAAGATGGTGCATGACCTGATCCTGGTCCACAAGAAGGTTATCAAAGCTCACCCAAGAACTAGTGGAGAGCAATCACACTTCTGCATGAACTGTGAGGTCGAGGTGTTCAGCATTTTATTTGTGAAGGATATGAATGGAAAGTTCAACGTGTTCTGTGTCTACTGTGCTAAAGCGTAAGTTGTCAATGATTTGGAGAATTTTCAATGGAAAAATGTTAATTTTCAGGCAAGGACTTGACGATTTCATTGCAATCCAGCAGTTCTCCTTTGCCGATCTATCCATCATCTATGAGAATTTGAAATGCGTCCCACCCACTGGCAAAATTCCAATCACAGCCTAAAAGTTGTCAATAATGATATAATATCTAATATTTTCCTCAATACCCACAACTTTTGTTTGTTTCCAAGATACCACATCTCTAAATGTTCTCTATTTATGTTTCCCTTTTCTTTTTATCGCTTGACTCAAACTCAAAGCCTTTTGTTTTCCTGGCCTTAATCATCTGGTATGATTCGTCACAACTCATCACTTTAATTGATTGTAATAATTTTTTAATAACTTATCAGTTTACTGTACTTTTTTGCTTTGATCTCAATATGAAACTATGTAACTTTATAAATCTTCTACAATTATAACACAAGTTGAAATTTTTTATGTGAGGAGCTGAGGAAAAGTTCCTAGCTTCTAGTTTTTTTCTCATTTTGCCAGACAGGTGGTCTTAATTCAAGATGACACCAGGATTATTGAAACACTGCAAAGAGGGGTCATATCACTACTTGGAGATGGTCGAGGACAGTGGAATTGACTACTAGAGAGGCACCTTATAGCCAGTTATGGATTTTCTCCTTGGCGCTGGCATCCCAGTTTCACAAAAAGGCAATTCTGTGTGTCGATGAGAACCATATGCACCGCGTTAAGGCCATCTTTCCCCTGAAACTCTTGAGCTGAGAAAGGTCGCATCTTAGTCTGAACTGCAAGGTCAAGGTGTTCAGCATCTTATTTGTGCAGGTTATGAAGGGAACTTCACTGTCACCCAGAAGTTTTCCCTTGCTGGCCTCTCCGTCATCTATGAGAAGTTGGAATGAAAAGCAGCCGAGCCGTCAAAATGAATTCTTCGTCGTTACTGAGATCTGACATTTAAAAAAAAATCAATTTCAGTTTTCTTCTTTTTTTTTTCTTGACAATTATTCCTTTCCCAACAAGCCATTCCATCCGTACCATCACATATCCCATTCCATCTGTTTCGGTGTGAGAAGGGGATTGGAGGGACACAATGGGAGTAGATGTGAAGATTAGAGACGCTGCACAGTCTTCAATACGACTATTGATCGCTCTTATGACCCCTTATGTACCATCGTCTGTGCGTCAGAGGTCAATTGTCTCTCGTCTTCTCTCACTCTCTCGTCGATAACCTTTCTTGTTGCTCCTTTAGCTCTAACTTTCTCCTTTGTTTTCCTGTTTCCACCTTGTTATTACTTGTTACTAAAACGAAGAACTTTCAGATTTTACCCTTGGTAAAATGTCTGCTGAAAACGTCTCTGTAAACCTAACAACACTAGATGACTACATGAAGTTCTACCCGTTTATGGAAATGATTGCCAGAGAGAATTTTGAAGAAGGACACGGCAAAATGTTCACACCGAAACTTGAAGTTCAACTGAACGGACTACAAAAAGATGCTCTATACGAAATCTTGTTTTCTATTGAAAGATATGATAATATCCGATACACGTGCAGTGATGGAACTTGGAAAGAGTCTACAAAACGGAAAAACAAGATTGTTCACGATCAGTATAAGAAGATGTCGCTTGGAAAAAAGCTTGGAGCTGATTGGATGAATGGAGCAGTTTCTTTTGATGAAGTTCGAATTACCAACAGAGCCAATCATGAAAATGAGAACAAATTGGTAAGTTTTTTCTTTCATTATTTTCATTTAATTTTTTTCATTTCCTTTTTTTCAGTTCTACGTCACTCCAATGTACAAGTACGTGCCAGTACTTGAATTTGTCAACTTAACATCTCCAAATGACACTTTCAAATACCCAATTGAACATGCTCAATTCATCCCTGTCACCGGATACCAGAGCAAGGAAATATCCACTTGGAAGTCTGCAATGAACAAGTTCACCACTGCAAAGAATGGAGGAACTGGAAAGCCACTGAAGAGAAAGTCACAGAAAAACGAGAAGGATGGGCCAGTGGTCAAAAGAGTGGCACTTTCGGAACGAACTCCATCCCCAGCTTCACTTTCCCTTCCAGCATCTCCTGCTTCCTCCTCTCAAGGATCAGTTTCATGCGACCAAATTGACAACGATTTTATCTCCATCGTCAAGAAGTTGGAGGTCATTCCCGGATCGGAAAACGTTTTTTTGAAGCCCAGCACATCTTCTGTGGAGAAAGAAAAAGAAAAGGAGAAGGAGAAAGAGCCTACTGAAGTTGACTTCCTAAAGCTTTTCTATCAATTCTTCAACACCAATTTCCCAAACACGCCCCTCAGCCAACCACCTTCTCCTACTTATGAATCTCTTGACCGCAACTCCAACCAATTTGGCAACTGGATGTCACCCGATATGCCAGGATGTTCCAACAACTATGCCGCTTTCAACTTTCACCAATTCGCCAACTGCATTTCTAACAACAAACCACTGCTGTTCAATCCAACAATGATTCCAAGTTTCGGATTCCTTGGTATGATTCAAAATCAAGGAGGTCAGAGCGGAAAGGAAGCACTCAAGTAGTGATAATTTCGTTTTTTTGTATCAAATGTGTTATCCGTGTACGTAATCGGTTTCCTGTTCTCGAGTAATTCCTTTTTTTCCTATTTTCAAATTTTCAATTTTTAATTCTTAAACTTCAATTGCTAAGTTTCAATTTCTAATGTTCAATTTCAATTTTCAATTCCTAATTTCACAATTTAAGCATACCCTAACAATTTCTTCTCCCTATTATGGTACAACTGTATTTAGTACTGAGTACTGCTCAATAAACATGTGATTTTTCAACTGTTTTTGTTTTTTTTTTCCATTTTTTTCAATGCATAAAAACTTTGATTTATCAGATCAAGGTTTTATTTTGATCAATCATGAATTTTTTTCTATAAATACATTGAATCAAAAATTTTTATAAACTGGATTTTCAGCTGACATTGACATTGCGAGATCATTTGTGTGAGCATTTTGAGCAAATTCAGAAGGTGGCAAGTGTTGAACATTTTGAACTTTTTCAGGAGGCACCATTGAAGGATTTTCATAATAAAAAGGTACCATATCATTTGAACAGTTGTAGTAAGTGGAGTAGTTGTAATTATAACATTTGGAATAACTGTAATCATAGTGAGATTCTCCATAATAATTGTATCCTTGATAGGAGGGGGGTTGCCAATTTGCAGAATAATTAAAGTAGTTTGAATTTGAATTTGGATCAAGATAGGGATACTGGTAATTTGGAGCACTTGGAGTTGGAATTTGACAGACAGTTTTTTGAAATTCAGGTGGATTCCTGTTTGCTCGTTTCTCTTCCAATTTCTTCGCTTCCATCTTTGCATGTTCAATTTCCCAGAATTCTTTTTTGTTTTTCTCCACTGGTACAAACTGAGCATTATCGACTGGGAATCTTTGCAAATTGTCGGGATCCTTCTTATTAATGATGTGCACGACGAAAATGTGTTTCATCAGAAGAGAGACGTATAACTAAGAAAAATAAGATATTTTAGGATTCAAAAGACTATGGACTCACTACATCATACTTCTTTTCCATAGTTGGTCGATTTGTATATTGAACTTTATTCAAACTAACTGGCTCTTTCATCCAACTAGCACCAAGTTTTTTTCCAAGTAATAGCCTTTTATATTGATGCACAAACTTTTTCTTTTTTTTTGTTGATTCAGAAAATTTCCATTTTCCATAGCTAAACGTGTATGTGTCACTGTTAACTCTTTCAATACTTAGAAACACTTCGTATTCAGAATCTTCCTCCATTCCATCAAAACTGATTCTTAGATGTGATGAGAGAAAATCGTCTTTCGTTCTAGTGGAGTGTTTATTGGAAACCACGATTTCCATGAATGGGTTGGTTCTTTGATAATCTTTCAAATTGGTAAATCTCACGTGAATATTTTCACGTGGGGGTGGAGGTTTTTCCACTTCTACTTCAACTTCCACTTCCACCTGCTCTTCCACGTGAACTGGAACATCAAGAACAACTGGCTCAGGTTCAGAAACCTTAGCAATTTCTTCTTTGCCCAATGGCCTTAGCATAATATCCTCTTCTGCCTTTTTCTCCAAAATCTCTTCAAACTTTCGACATTTTTCAAGTATCTCTTCTTCAAAATCTTTAGAAATTCGTTTCCTCGTCTTCTGTTCCTGCTTCCTTAATACTCTCCTCACATGTTTTATCATGGTACGTTTCCAAACTGCCAACTTATCATTATAGTACCGATCAACGGAAATGAACTGAACATGATCAAGAGGAAACTTCAATGACTTTTGTGAAACACCAATTGGAATGATATGCAGAATTGGAACGTATTTGTAGAAATTTGTGACGTATAGCTGAAAGGTTTCATATTTTGCTATTAAATCCGTTTTTTCTCACCGCCTGTTTCTCATTTTCAATTTCAATCCTCTGATCATTTGTAATGCGAACCTTGTCCAAAGACACGTGTTCTTCCATCCAGTCTACTCCAAGTTTCTTTCCAATGGACAATCGTTTGTATTTTGCATGAGGAATTTTTCCCAATGATGGATTATACCCTTCCCAATGGTTTTTTTGAAAGACATAAAGCTGATCGTCAACTCTCTCAATCGTCAGAACGATTTCATATAGAACATCACTCTGCAACCCTTCAATTTTAACTTGAAGATTTGGAGTAAGACAGTTTCCTCTCGCATTTTTCACTTCTTGGTGCCTTGCAATCATTTCCATAAATGGATAGAATTTCATGTATTCATCAATGTTCACCACTTGCAAGGAAATCATTGAGGTTATAAGGGGGAACCTTAAATCATGAAAACTTAGGGAAAATGAAAAAAAAATCAAATTAACGGAAAAAAATAATTAGTTACAATGAACAATGAAAAAGTTCATTCTAGCCTCACCTCGTAAAGCGGCGCTGTTTTCTGATAGCGTTAATAAGCGTGAAATAGGGAACCCTCAAGGTTAGAAAAAGATTTATTATCATTTAGCACCGTTTCTTCTGTTCATCACCTTTTTGCAGAATTTGGTCGCCTGGACTGATAAGCTTCTAATTTATTGCGGGTCAATTGTCACAATCAGTTAATTTTTCACAAGTGATTGCTAGCTACTGTAGCTTTTTTGCACGTAGTATGAATGCACTTTAGCAATCATCAAAGATCTATTAACACCTTAGGTTGATGGTTGAAAATTTGATTTGTAATTGCGGTGCTAGAACATTTTATGGTACATACATATAACTAATTTATTATAAGAAACATTCCGCAATCACTTAATTGGTAAAATCAAAAATTATCAAGCACGGGAAATTGACTGCAGGACTCGAGATTACAAGTGTCAAAATTGATAGCATTCGGATTCCAAAGGACCCTAATAGTTTCGAAATTGAAAATCAGGCATCCTCCAATCCATTTTCGAATCAGGATTGTTATTGTTATAATATGGATCCATCGGTGGTAAATAATTAGGATATGGGGTGTACATAGAGATCCCCATATTATGATCTTCTTGGTAATTAGGAGGTTGCCAGTGACATTCAAATTGAGCATAGCTAGTAGGATTTGTTGCAAAACTTAAAGTTACAGGAGGAGAACCAGCATATGAGGGAAATTGACAAAACTGAGGGAACCGGTCTAAACTTGGTGATGAATTTGAATGTGTCTCCTCACTCCTTCCCCATATATCAATTGTCACTTTTTCCTTTTTAGCAACTTGACATCTTCTTAATTGAGTGTCCCAAAATATTTCATGTTCTTTGAATGAAAATGAATCTTTCACTGGAATAAACTGAGCAAATTCAATTGGAAATTCCCAGGAACTTTGTCTAGGTTTGTTTATCTCAACGATGTGCAAATTGGAATATATTGGACTGATAATGATACGAATAACTGTAAGATTTGAAGTTTTGCACAAAAATTCAAAAAGGCTAGTTACTTGGCCATCATCATCTAACTCTGTGTTATTGGTAATTTGAAAGTTGCTCAAACTAATCGGAGCACTCATCCAATCTACTCCTAGCTCCACTCCAACTAATACCTTTTTGCTAGGCAGACTCTTCCACTCGCCATTGCCAAAACTATCAGTTCTTTTAACAGAAAGACAAATTTCGTATTCAACATGTCCCAACATCCCGTCGATTTGGATTTCAAGATGTGAAGTGAGCATTTTGCCTGGTTTTTTGGAAATTTCGCTATTATCGCTCGGTAGCATCATTTTCATAGACGGATAAAACTTTTTGTATTCCTCAGAGTTCACATGATGCACGACAATATTTCCAGTTTGAGTATTGATTTTTCCAACTGGAAAACGTAGCAGACCAGTTAAACTATCCTCGTCTTCCTTTACCGTCGGCTTTGGGTTCAATCGCTTAAGAATTCTGTCTTCTTTTCCCCGTTTCTCCAGAAACCGTTTGAATTTCCGAAACTTCAGACTAATCTTCCTATTGATATAGAAAGTCTTCGCTTTCTCAGTCTTCCATCCTACAGGTATTTCCGTCAATGACCGTTTCCAGAATGCCAACTCCATGTTGCGGTAATAGTCGACTGGAATAAACTGCGCCTGATTGATAGGGAGTTTTAATGAAGGTTGTTGTGAAGAAACAGTTTGAATGTGCAAATATGGAACGTATTTGTAGAAATTTGAAACGTACAGCTGAATAGCACAATTTTTCTCCTAATTCATATTTGAAAAACTGTATACTCACCAAATATTCATGAATCTCAAGTGACGGATCATTAGAAATACGGACATTGCCAAGAAATATAGGTTCCTTCATCCATTCCGCTCCAAGCCGTTTCCCAATGAGTAGTTTCTTATAGTTTTCATGTTTGCAAGTTTCTTTCAGATTCTCGGACACCTTCCAAGAGTTTTTGCTATACACATATGTTACTTCTTCCGCTCTCTTGATGCTTAGGAAATTTTCATATAAAACGTCGTTTTGCAATCCGTTGAGTGCTATTTGAAGGTGGGGGAATATTGCATTTCCTTCTGTAGATTCCTCTTTGGTCTTGCTCGCGAACATCTCCATAAACGGGAAGAACCGCATGTAATCATTTTCGTTTAGTAATTTTACAGAAACCATTTAGTGGTGTCAAAGAGAAGAAGATGATATTAATTGAGTGAAAATTAGAGAAATTTTGGTGAAACGGTGTGGTGTCCCGCGGTTTTAATAGTCATCTGCTAGTGTCGCCTTAAGGTCGAAATGATTGATTCTTGTCAATTTGACGTGCTTTGGCTTTTGTCGGCTACTGTACCATGTTCTCAAAAAGATTATTCAAGGAATACAGTACCCGCACATCACTAGCAAAACCGATTTGTTTCACAGTTGTCACCTAACGCGCGTTAAACAAGATTTATAGTGCTTGTCAAATTGGCACGATCACCATCACGATCGAGAGACCTGCGCTACTTCTTTTTTCGGACTTGATGCAAAGGAGGGGTTAGGAAAAGAAAGGAAACACTTTGATAACCTCGACGAATCGCCTTCTTATGGTTTTTAACACCACGGTCTATAAAATCTCCGGTAAAATAAGACCAGAAGGATGATTCGATCGTATTCTCAACTTTCTTTATTTGTTTTCAGTTTTCCTCGAAAACCTTATTGATTTTCAGGTTTTGTTCAATGGTATCCGTGCATCTTACAAATATAGATGACTACATCGAGTTCTATCCGTTTATGGAAATCCAGGCCATTAGAGGAAAAGAAAAAGGCAGTCCAATCAATCCACCTCTCAAAGTAGACGTCCGAGGGATGAGAAAGTTTGATATATACGAAATCCTCCTGAGTATTGAAAGAGTCAATGATCTCCACTACAAATATATTGATGAGGAATGGAAAGTGCGCAATTCTACGAGAATGGTTGAGCAGGATCAATGCAGACAGGTATCGATTGGCAATAAACAGGGTGCCAGTTGGATGAGTGAACCAGTTTGTTTTGACAATGTTCGAATTTCCGATAACCTAGAGTTGGAAAATCAGAAAGACATGGTAATTCATCGTTCAAATTTTCTTTATTATTTCTTTATCATTGAATTTCCAGCTTTCTGTAACTAAAAACTACAGATACATTCCACTCGTGCATATCATCTGCAAGACATCTACCCAACCTGAATTGAAGTTTCCACTTGAATATGCCCAGTTCATGTTGGTAGACCATTTCTCCAATAAGCGCTTGGTATCATGGCTGAATTGCATAAGGAAACGAGCTGATTCTGAAAATCATAAAGCACAAAAAATTGAGACTATCAATTCAAAGGCAATAGCAAGTCGAGATACTGGAACAATCTCTGTGGATCTTCACGACACATCATATTTTGAAAAGTTCTACCCATTTACGGAACGACTTGTTTTCTCAGGGTTATTGTCCGGAACAAAGCTCTTTCCAAATTTCGCAGTGAATATTAGCGGAATGCATGAAGACACTCAATACAAAATCTTTATGACTATCGAGCGAGTAGATGATATACCTTATACGTTTAGAGAAGGAGAATGGAAAGTTTTCACTAGACAAATCAAAAGACCATCGCACAAAAACTATAAGAAACTGTTAATTGGAGAGAAACGCGGGCTAGATTGGATGAAACACTCTATTTCACTTGATAAGATCCGAATCACCAACAATCTTGAGTTGGAAGATGGAGAGCGTGTAGTGAGTATATGGAACTTTTCTAGATTGAATTCCACTTGAATTTTCAGTTATATGTCACTAACAATTTCAATTACATCCCTATAATTCACATCATCGACCTTAGCAACCCCGAAGAGATGCTAAGATTTCCGATTGAGTATGCTCGATTTTTTCCAGTTCTGACCTATGGAAATAAGCAGTGTCAAGCATGGATTCAAGCCTTTTTAGCTGGAAAAAAGGAGAGAACACTTTGCTCTAAGAGAAACGCGCCCACAATTGAAATGGAAAGTCCAGAGATCAAAAAACCGCGGGTTACTGACATCCCAATTATCAACCATCTTTTAAATCATCATCATCATCAGCAAGATAAAAATGAAAATGAAAAATCAATTTTTGTGCAACTCGAAGCTCCAAATGGCTATCATAAGTTCTACCCGTTCATGGAAATGATTGTCAGCAGATTTGGCAACTTCCTCTTTCCAAACCTCAAAATCAACATCAATGGATTGCTAGAAAACGTTTCTTATGAAATCTCCCTGACAATTGAGAAGTTTAAGAAAAATATTTACACGTTTCAAGACAAGATATGGAAATTGAAAATGTGGAAAAGCAAGATAACACGGTGTAAGGATGAGGACTATAAGAAAGTGACAATTGGAACAAAGGTTGGAGAAGATTGGATGAGTGAATTGATATGTTTTGATAATGTTTGCATTTCCAACAAACGAAATCTTAGAAACCAAAATAATCTAGTGAGTAAACAAAATCTTAAGAAAAGTTTTTGACTTGCTGATTCTTCCAGATATACGTAGAACCCATGTACAAGTACATTCCAATTGTGCACATCAAAAAAGTAAACTCTTCGAAACCAGAAGAAGAAGGAGAGCTAAAAATTCCAATTAATTCTGCTCAGTTTATACCGGTGGAAAGATACCATAATAAGAAGTTGGAAGTTTGGAAGCGTTCTTTGAAGAAATATAGGAAAAAAGATGTGGAAAAATTGCCGGAAAGCACAAGCTTGGATGAAGATAAAAAGGAAGATAAAAAGAAAAAAACAACAGCGACTAAAAAAACGACTAATTGTAATACCAAATCAGAAATGATTACGGTGCAACTTGCGGATTCTGAGGAATATAAAAAGTTCTTTCCGTTTGTTGAAATGGTAAATTTCAAATGGAAAGGGAAAAGTCAAGATGGTACCCAACCGAAACAAATGAAAGAACAAGAAGAAATCGCGTTATCTCCCAGTCCCGTGATAACAATCCAAGGAATGCGAAAAGAGGCAATATACACCATTTTTCTAAGTTTTGAACGAATCGACAATATCGAATACGTGTATGTCAATGACAAATGGGAAGTTTCGCAAACTAGGAATCCGATTAAACATGAGTATAAAAAACTGTCAATTGGAAGAAGAAATGGAGAATACTGGATGAACGAGCCGATTTCTTTGGATCACGTACGTATTTCCAATGATCCTGAGCTCGAAGATCGAGAAAATGTGGTAAGTACCATGATAATTTGTTTTTTTTTTAAATTTTTTCTTTAGCTGTACGTTTCTCGCAACTTCAAATATGTTCCAGTAGTGCATATCATCAAAATGGGCGCTACACTTTCGTTATTAAAGATTCCGATCAAACTTGCTCAGTTTATCGCGGTGGATCAAATTCAAAATAGAGAAATGCTGATTTGGAAGTGGAAAATGGAAACAAAAAAAAGAATGAAAGAACAAAATGCTAATGCACCTCCAGATTTGAGAGATTTGAGAATACGGAATGATACTCAATCAGAAGCGATTTCCGTGCAGTTAAAGCATCCGGATAAGTATATGCCCTTCAACCCATTTAGAACACTATTATGTTACTCAAATGGTAGATGTGGAGGAGCAAAGTTACCGCTTCTTGAAATTGACATCGTTGGAATGCGAGAAGATGTTAAGTACGAAATTTGTTTGACTCTTGAAAAAGTTGACAATATACGACACCAGTTTGACATTAGAGACAAGAAATGGAAAATAAATACAAGAAAGTATACTAAACATGCAAAAGTCATTAACAAAAAGCTGTCTCTTGGAAAAAAAGTTGGTGCAGATTGGATGAGTAAACCAGTTCGCTTTGAAGATTTTTCTATTTGTCCGACACATCGAAAACATAAGATGAAAGATAATGTACGTTAATCGAGTCTTTTCGTTTGAACTTCATTTTTTCCAGTTTCATATTACAAACTGTTTCAAATATATTCCAATCGTTCATATCACAAGTGATTATTCAAAAACAACATTAAAATTCCCTCTCAAGTATGCTCAATTCATCCCCATTCATCAGAATGTTTATAATTTTCTCCGGTTCTCATAAATAACATTTCTAGAAACATTGTTTTATCATTTTTATGTTTGCTTTTATTAATAAATAATAAATATTTCCATTGATTTAATAGTTTTCCTTATTGTTTTCCAATGTTATTAATTTGGGGGTCAATAGCTTAGTGGGTAGTGATGGCCTTTGGCAGTTCAGAGGCCGCAAGTTCAAGTCCTCGCCTCAACCCCCAGGTTCACTCAGCCTCAAATGAGTAGTGGATCCGTCTACGAAAGGGTATCGGTCACTATCCCCTGTCCGGACGTGACTTAAAATTAGGCTAAATACGGATCACCACCAAGTGTTTTCAGAACTTGAAATCCGCGGTCAGCAAGTGTCTCATACTGTGCCTTCCCATTTTTTTCTTACCGCTTTTACAGCCATGATAAGAAACATTCAAGGTTACAAAATGATTAATATATACTTCAACCCAGTTCATCTTCATTTTTCATCTTGTGAGGACATAAAGTATTCCAAAAGATTGTCTCTCCGAATCGACCCCAACATATTGCCAACTACCGTATCAAAGCCCCCTTGAAGCACTGCAAGTGATAAATCAAATTGTCACCGCGGATCACCATCAAGCAGTTTTTTTCTGTTTCTCCCGCCCATAAAGTTTTCAAATCCCTCTTTCCTTTCCCACTTTCGCTTTCAAAAAGCCCGCCTTTTTTCTTATCGTATTTATTGGATTTTTTATTCCTATACTTTCAATAATTACTTGCTTCTTTCCGCCTCATTCTGTCTGAATAACAAACTTCCCAGTATTGTCATGATTTCTGTGCAATATACTTATTCGGAGCACTATATGAAATACTATCCGTATTTTGAAATGGTCATCAAACGTACTGGGAAACGACTACCCAAATCTTGGAAAATTAAAGTTACTGGATTAAAGAACGATGCTAAATACAAACTCAACTTAAGATTTGAGAAAATCGACAAGCAATCATATGGCGGCAGGAAGCGCTTGACGGAATGGGATGAAACGGAAAGAAACACGAAGATATGGAAATGGGAAACATCTAAAGGACTATGTCTTGGTGAGAAGGTTGGAGAAGAATGGATGAAAGAACCGATTTGTCTTGACCACATCCGAATTACCAATAGAGAAGACAGTGCAAGGAAAATGAGAAATTGGGTGAGTCAAAGGCAAACTGTTTTTCTGCAAAGCGTGCTATTTTCAGCTGTACACCGACACTCTATACAACCACTGTCCAGTTTTGGAAATTTCTGAGAGCAGTGAATCAAACTCAACACATGTGTTTCCTATAAGATATGCTCAATTTATTCCTGTCACCATGTTCTACAACCAAAATCAAAGGAAGGAATTCTTGAAAATTCAATTGGAACCTTTGAAAAAAGAAGCAACTGGAAAACGACAAAAAAGCATTCTACTATACAACAATTCCTTTGAAAATAGTACTGTACACGTGATATATTCCGTTCCTCTTGTAGGAATGCAACCTGAGACTCAATACGAAATATTTCTCACTTCGGAAAGAGCCGATAATTATATATACAAGCTTAGCAATGGGCAGTGGAATATTTCGACGGATGAAAACAAAACTACAAGAGTTAAAAATGAAAATTGCAAAGTACTATCTTTTGGACAAAAATCTGGAGCAGAATGGATGAGTGCCCATCTTAGTTTTGACAGTAACCTTATAAAAAACCAGCCAGAATTTGATTGTGAATATGAAGAGAAATTAGTGAGTTATTACTGTTCTCTGACGAAGCGTCCCTAATGAAAGAGCTGCTGCAACCAAAACACTCTTCCATCTGCCGTTGGTCTCGCGACGCACGAAGTGGAATTTTCACAGAAATTCCCAAATAAAACAGTTCTTCCCATTTTTTGGTTTTTCCGAAAAAATCGATAAATCAGTCATGAAAAAATAGAAAAGACGTTGCAGCTTATGACACGCCCACTCCGAGCGTGGCGAGACCAGCGGCAGATGGAAGAGTTTTTCGCTTGCAGCAGCTCTTCCATCAGGGGCGCTTCGTAAAAGAACAGCAATAGACATGAGAATAAGTTTCGGTTTTTCAAATACTTTTGTTATTTCAGTGGGACAAAGGTTATTCTGTCAAATACATGGTCATGTTGCATGTCATAGATATGCGTATACCAGAAGAGTTGCTGAAAATACCATCTGGTATTTACCATTTTGTACAGGTCAAAAAATACAAGGACCAAGCTATATATGTGCGTCATACTGTTCCGGAAAGCTATTTGAATTCTATGCCCACTCTAGAAATTGCCCCCAGTGAAACTTCGATACTGAACAATCTTCGTTTTAAAATACAAATCA
This sequence comes from Caenorhabditis sp. 39 LS-2015, assembly GCA_900536345.3. NCBI lineage: Eukaryota > Metazoa > Nematoda > Chromadorea > Rhabditida > Rhabditidae > Caenorhabditis > Caenorhabditis waitukubuli. Next base: position 52,137 of record LR576841.1, read on the forward strand.
CCGGAATGCAAAAAAAAGCTTGTTACAAAATGCTACTCTCTATTGAAAGGGTCGACAAAGAACAGTATGAACTTAGTGACGCCGGTTGGGTAGTGTGCACTAGAGTGCAGTGTCGAACCGACAGTCGACAGAAAGTCGACTTTTTTTAAAGTCGAAGCTCGACTTTTTTTCGACAGTCGACAAAAGTCGACTTTTCATTTTCGACTGTCGACTTTTTTTCGACTGTCGAAAGTCGACTGTCGACTTTT
>LR576885.1:0-17695 GCA_900536345.3 Caenorhabditis sp. 39 LS-2015
CGAAACTCACAATCGCCACCGATCTCTGAGTCTCGGTTTCCCGACATGCGCATTCAATCCTTCCATTACTTCTTCCATTTTAATCTTCTGATCTTCCCGAATATCGAAAGTGATTTTGGACAGATAATATAGCTCCACTTTCTCTCTCAACATCCATGTTCGGAAGAATGCATTGAAATCTTTTGAAGTAAAGTTGTTTTCTCCGATTTCAGCATAGACTACATCAAGATTTTGAATGGATTCGTGTGTTATGAATCGAGCATCGGAAATTTTCAGTTCCTTACTTCGAATTGTGATCTGAAAAAGGGATAGTTGCTACGGTTATCTTTATATTCTCACCTTATCATATGGCATCAAATGCTTAGCTCTCACTCTCATACATAGTCGATTTTTATAGGGCATTTTGTGATCATAAGAGAATCTGACAGCATCTAGAAACCGTGCCAAATCGGCACATTCCACTTCCAGATCTGCCTGTAAATCCACGAAAGTTGCAGCGGCACCTGGCAATTGTGATAGGAATCGGAACGGGAAATCGGGAGATCTGGGACCGAGTGGAACGGTGATACGGTGATAAGAATTGGGTGGGAAGAGGAAGGATAACAGTTGGAGGGCTTTGAGGCTCGATATTTCGAGTTGATCGGCAGATTTGAAGAAGAAAGTGATACAGTTCCACCTAGAAGTGATGATTAGTGATAGGAACTGATAACAGAAATGGCTACCGTTGATCATATTCAAAATAAAAGTCTTCACTTGAGTTTGGATCTTCCTTGAACCCAATTTGAAAGTTTTGCACTTCATCTTTGAACTTCAAATAGATCATTAACACATTCTTAGACAAGGTGATTTCCCAGATGGATTCCACCCGCATTCTACGGATTTTCACAATATTCTCCCATTTTTCAGAGAGCAACGAGACAAGAACTCTGAAACAGGGGGGAAATGAATGATAAGAAAACATGAGGAAGAGAACTTACAATGAACATGAATTCAATTGATTACAGACGTCAAGTTGTGGAAAAAATGTGAGACTTTCGAAAAAACGGGTCGATTCAATACGGGTCTTGAGGAGATCCATTTTGGAAACCAGACAAGCAGACTGAGAAAAGAAACAATGAAGAGAGCGGAGAGACGAGGTCGGCTGGTGCGGTGGCGTGGGCTTAGGAGGTGGTGTCTGTCATGCACACTACTTGTCTCTAAAAACGCGTCTGCTTATCCGTCTAGGACAACATGAAAAGATGCCGCGACAGGATTGACATGCTCATAAAAGATGTTGTGTTTAGTGTCGTACAGTGACTGATTGAAGAGGAGGATGATGGTGGAAGGAGGACCCCGTACACCTGTTCACAATGCCAACAGTGTCATAACTCAACAGACTGCATCGAGTGTTGAGGTACTGTAAGACGGGGAATCAGACGCGTCGTGCGCACCGCTGCGCGTCTCTAATCCTCATTGGTCACTGCACCGCACCACACGACGTTGTCTATCTGTTCTCTTCATTGTTTCTTGTGCCAGTCTGCTCGTATTGTGTCCAATATGTCTCTCCTCGAAACCCGCATTAAATCGATTCAATTATTCAAAAACCTCACACTTCTTCCACAACTCGAAGTCTGTAAGCAACTGAATTCTTGTTCATTGTAAGTTCTTATCACTGTTTCTTATTATTCATTTCACTTTGATTTAGAATTCTTGTATCTTTGCTATCTGAAAAATGGGAGAAAATTGTGAATTTGCATGGAAAGCGGAAGGAATCCATTTGGGAGATCACACTGTCTAAGAATGTGTTGATGATCTATTTAAAACTCAAAGATGAAGCACAGAACTTCCAAATTGGGTTCAAAGAAGATCCAAATTCAAGAGAAGACTTTTATTTTGAATATGATCAACGGTAGTCTTTTCTTTTACCAAATCTTATAGCACTTACGATCACTTGCAGATGGAATTGTATCACTTGCTACTACAAATCTGCCGATCAACTGGAAGCATCGAGCTTCAAAGCCCTCAATCTGTTATCCTTTCTCTTCCCACCCACTTTTTATCACCGTATCACCGTTCCACTCGGCCCCAGATCACCCGATTTCCCTTTCCGATTCCTATCGCAATTGCCACGTGCCGCTGCAACTTTCGTGGATCTACAAGCAGATCTGGAAGTGGAATGTGGAGATTTGACACGGTTTCTGGATGCTGTCGGATTCTCTGTTGATTACAAAATTCCCTATAAGAACCGACTTGATATGAAAGTGAGAGTTAAGAATTTGACGCCATGTGATGAGGTGAGAACATAAAGATAACCATAGGAACTATCTCTTTTTCAGATTACAATTCGAAGTACTGATCTGAAAATCTCCGATGCTCGATTTTTGACATACGAATCCATTCAAAAACTTGATTTCTACAATGCTGAAATCGGAGAAAACAACTTCACTTCAAAAGATTTCAACGCATTCTTCCGATCTTGGATGTTGAGAGAGAAGAAGGCAAGGTATCGCCCGCCTAAAATTACCTTTGATATTCGGGAAGATCAAAATATCAAGATGGAAGAAGTAATGGAAGGATTGAATGCGCATGTCGGCAAACCGAGGCTCAGAGATCGGTGGAAGCTGTGAGTTTCGAGTTGATCAGTTCCAATGTTTGCTAATCAATACCTGTTTGTAGTGAATACAAAGATCAGTATAACGGAAAACTGCACCCAACGGCTATCGATTGTGACAAAGGATGGGACATTATTGATTCACGACAACTTCTGGGAACGGTCCTTTTGGAGCCGAACCGACTCTCATTCCTCATTTTCTCTAATCGCTCAAATTGTGAGGATTACGTTAGATGTATTGAATGGACTGTTATGGACGTCATAGGAGACTTTCATCGTGCGATAGAGATTGGGGAAAAGTTGAAAAGAGATATTGTGGCTCGAGGATTGAAACCGAGACGCAGAGATCTGTCCGAGTTGGCTCAGTTGCCAGATATCTTGAAACATTATAAGCAGAAACTGGAAGTTTGTTTCGAAGCTCAGGAAAATATTAAACTTTGGGACAATGATTGACGACTCGATTTGAAATTGAAATTTCCAAATGCATGTAATAAATATTAATGAAAATGGATATATATCTTCTTTCCCAAGTGTTACTCATTATTAACAGACCAGACTGATCCTGGCACAAATTAGCGAGCAAAAAGAGAAAAACAATGGAAACTCGGAAAAAAACTCCAGACAATTGACAAATTTCAGTCAAAAATGGCGACGAGAACGCTGATTTTCAGACATTTCGCTCAAAATTAAATCTGAAAATCAAGAAAATATGAAAAACGTGCCACAAGATTACTGTTAGCTTAAAGGCGCATGCCGAGAAGTATTAACTGGTCTCGACGCGATTTCAAACGTGTTTGAATGAAATTCAAATTTTAAAATGTTTGCAAGACATTTTGTTTCATTTTTCTCTCCAAAATGACTTTTTTCTCTCAATTTTTTCAAATTTATTTGGAATTTTTGTATTTCAGACATCTGCAGACATGTCGATGGATCATATGCTCAAAGCGAACGAGCAGCCGTTCGTCTCGCCGCCCGTCATTTTCAAGTGAGCCTAAAAAACCATTTTGGAGGGAAAATTCAAATTATTTTCAGTAAATATTTGATTCAAGCGAAAGCGACGATTGACAGTCTCGCACAGATGGCACCTGGAAGGCGAGCGAAAGATAATTTCCAGACAAATACTGGATTGAGCAGAGAGGAAGCCGACGGAATTTCCAATTTGATTGAGTAAGTTTTTTTCGCGTTGAAGCGAGTTAGTTTTCTGTACTTACTTTTTTGTTTATTTTTAGTGTTTCCGACTTCCGCAGCGAAAAATTCAATCGAAAAATGGACAGCGGACTGGATCGGAATCGAATGACGTCGCAGGGCATTCTTCAAGACGAGAGCTCTCGAAGACGTAATGCGCAATACAGGTCGATTGCGCTCAGAGCACTGAAGTATGATCATATGGATCACAAGGCGCTGGCCAGGCAGTCGCCGTACCTTGGAGTTGATTCCGATGAAGATGATCCAGAGGATTCCGAAAAACCGACTTCAAGTGCTGCGTCCAGTTCGAATTGCAAAAAACGACAAGAAGGACCAGGGAAAAGAGAGCGGAGAAAGATGGAAGTCGTCGATCCGGCCACCAGTGAGTGTTATGTAAGTGCAAATTCTGCGAAAATCCAAAAAAAGTTTATTTTTCCAGGAAGACCTTCTTCTCAACATCTCCATCTATTTTGGCTACACCCGCGAACTCGAATACCACGAAGTCCGCCTCGGTCGCCTCATGAAAGTCACTGATCGCCTGGAAATCACTGGAGCCCACACTTTATTAGACCTGAAAAACGCGTTTTCGTGCCCGGCAGATTACGCGTTTCTCGAAGATTTCAGTACGAAGAAGCCGACGGAACAGGATTTTGCGAAGAACAAGTATCCGTCGGCCATGTTTTTCATCCACGATACGTTCTATATTGAGCCACAGAAGGGACGTCATTGGCAGGATCCGTCAGAGTAAGTTAGTTTCATCGGTTCAATGCGAAACACGAGTTCCCGCTGCGATCCATCAGTTCCGCACTATTATCGTTTCTTCCAGACACATCCGCGAATGGGCTGAGAAACGTGCGTACATTGGAACTATCAATGTCGCCTCGATGGAAGAGACGAAACTCGCCGATTTGCACTGCCGCCTTGGCCAGCCGTACGTCTTCATTCATCAAGGAGTCTGTGAGCATCTGATCGTGTTCAATGACTTGATGATAAGGTTAGTGATGAGAGATTCAGGAGAAAATATCATTTTTTGTATTTTTTAGAGACGAATCCCACGCCAACGTCGAGTTCCCACGCAAACTTGTCGAGAGAAACTTTCGAAGAATCGCATGTGATATTTGCAAAGAGGAGTCGGCGCAGTAAGTCATTCATTCACAAATATCAACTGATAACTCTTCTCCAGATGGATGATCGTCGACCACGAGATGTCGCTGCCCAACTCTCCCGGATATCTGTGTCCCGCTTGCTACAAAGAGTTCTGCTTCGATGTGAACGGCGAGAAAGTGAACGAATTCAAGGCGGTGCCGTATTGCGATCGGAAACTTGTTGGCGATGGCGGAAAGTTCATTTTTTCGGAGCTTCGGTTCGAAGTGGATAAGGAGGAGAAGAAGGAATCGGAGAATCAAAATCAGGCGATGGAGGAGGAAAAGGAGGAGCTCGTGAAGGAGAAGGTGCTGAGGAAGCCGGAGCCGGAGCCGTTGAAAGAACCAACGAAGAAGAGAGAGTCGGAGAGGGCGAAGATGTTGAAGAAGAAGAAGGGTCTGGAGATGAAGAAGAAAGAGCTGGAAAAGAAGAAAATGTCGAAGAAGAAGGAATCCGTGACGAGGAAGGCTCCAGTGAAGAGAACGATGAACAAGAAGAAGAAGAGAAAGTGAGCGTAGATGTTTCCGATTTTTATGTGCAATTTTATATATTTTGTTACAGTTTTCTAATCTGTCTTCCATTTGTTATGGTTATGTTATAAAATTTTTAAAAATTCAGAACAAATCAAGATGTTTCAATAAAAATTACAACTCCCTTTCAGCTATCTGCTAGATATTGCTTCTATTTCTCTTGTAGCTGCCAAGCACTCATCCTCGCAGCCTTCAGAAGTCGTTTTTATAGCTCCAGGACCCTCCCAGCTGCTAGAATCCCTCCCATCCCGTCCCCCAAACTTCCCCTCGCCACTTCCGAGACGCAGACAAAAAAGCGAAACGAAACCGCCGGTGTTTCCATCTCTCTCTCTCTCTCCACCCTCTTCCCTTCTCTTCCCTTGACACTTTCACTGCGGTTGTGTATATTTTTGTTTTTTTGTTGGCTATGTCACATATGTGTGAGGCGAAGAAGAAGAAGAAGACGGCTGCTGCTGCTGTCTGTTTTCGTTTTTTTTTCGTTTTTTCCCCAACTTTACCTCGTTCTTCGTCGTCTCGACTTACCTAGGAATCGAAGTTCGAACGAAAAGGCTACAAGGTCGCTGTTTCGAAATGTTTTTCCCCCGCTTCCCATCGCCTCATTTCCTACTCGTACTGCCTCTAATTTGTGGAATTTGTTGTTGACGAAATGCGAAAATGCTTTGTTTCGCCGCATCTGTTGTTTGGTGTTTGGACGTGGACATTTCGCTGAATTTTCAATGGAGCGCGCTTCCATTCCTCGTTTCTTGCTCTCTATTGTTTCATTTTTTCATGATATGTATGTTTTCCCTGCTCACAAGTATATTTACCCTGCCCCAACTACCGCAAACATCCGTTCTTTTCCTCTTTTCCGCACCATTTCTTCCTAATCACTCGAGTGTGACACGACATTTACATTTGACCTTTTTCTTGTTTTTTTGTACTTGTTATCACTAATCTTATCACTGTTTCAGATGCCAGAAGACGCAAATTTCACAGAAGAGCTCACGAAATGGATCGAGGGGCTGCCCAACTGGGGAAAAGCCGCAGTGGCTGGCGGAGCCGCACTTGCAGTGTACATTCCGTGTCGGTTTCTGTGGACGAAACAGCGGAAATCGCCGGTGAATGAGAATTGGAAACCAGGTGGGTCGGCAAGTGCGCTCCGAGGGAATTCTTTCGTTTTTTCAGATGTTGTCTATCTTTATCAGTTCCCCAGGACCCGAATGCTGCCCAATCTATCGCCGTTTTGTATGAAAGTGGAGACGTGGTTGAGGATGTCGGATATACAGTATGAGGTTGGAATTTATGGTATTCTATGGAGGTGTTGTATTGATGGGAAATGTCACTGCCAATTGCGATTCTACCGTAACTCGAATCGACACATTTAGTTACCCGTTTCACGCCATTTTCCTCTCGAACCTGATGATATTTTTTTCATATTTCAGATCCCCGCATTCGACTTCTCCATCCGTTCCAAAGAAGGCACCGTGCCATTCGTCGAGCTCAACGGTCAAGAATACTACGATTCAAGCTTCATCCTCCGAGACGTCGACGTGGCAATCGGCCCGAAACACACGTCACTCGATGATCATTTGTCAGCGGAACAGAAGGCGACGTCCCGAGCATTCGAGGCGATGACCGAGAAGTCGTTGGCGATATCCGCGTGGTTCTATCGGATGGAAAACGCTGGGAAGTTGATCGATTTGTTTGATCCGAAGGTTTTCGGGTGGTTCGGAAGTCTGTTCAAGGCGTTTGATTCAAAGTTTTATGCATCGGCGGTGAGTGATCTCGGGCCGTACCGCAACCATATTTTGTTGTTTAGCTTCTCAAACGAATCTCCGGATCCGACATCGGCTTCCACAACCGGGAAGACATCATCAGAATCGGAAGCGATGACCTGAAGGCGATCAGCAAGTATCTTGGCAACAAACACTTCTTCCACGGCTTCAAACCCACCAAAGTCGACGCTTGCCTCTTCTCGAATCTGTGTCAAATCTACTATGCTCCGTATTCAAGTGAGCATCGCGATTTGATCGAAGGAGAGTGCAAGAATCTGGTGGAATACGTCGAGAGGATCAAGAATCGGTAAGTCATATTGTATGTCTCTGATATGCTTGGAATATGGTTTCAGATACTGGCCGGATTGGGATGATGTGACAGTGAAGTTCTCGAATGATACGAGCAACTGGAAGAAGAGACACGTGGCGAGGAATGGAAATGGCAAGCATTGATGATAAGGATCACATTATCACCTAACTTTTAATTAGTAAAAAAACTAAAATTTGACTCATTCATTTCATTTTGGCGGCTCCAAATTGTGACATACATACATATTGAGTAAGATTTACATAGAGTTGGCGTGATATTTGATATCATAGTGATAAGAGAGATCATTATCCATTTCTGTACGAGACCATTGTTTGTTGGCGACGTGGAGGCGGAGTTTGAGCGATTGGCGATGTGGCGAGAGAGAATTGGCGTTGGAAGTGGCGGGAAGGTCTGGAAAAGGTGAGAGGGATGAAGGTTTACTGGAATCTAACGTACTGTTGAAGTGTCGAATGAGCCGAATGATCTACCGTATGCCCTCGGAGCAACCGTCGATCCATCGGTCCATACGCCGGATCGATCCTGCTCCATTCGCGGAACAGAGAGTCACTTCGCATGTCCACACTGTAAAATGCGAATTTCTCATTGGAGCGCGCTTCTCCTTCCTCTCCTTCCTACCTATAATCCCTTGCGTTGATCCTCTGCGTGCTGCCCGCCTCATCGGACGAATTGGCGTCCGGCTGGTTCATTAGAGACAGCCGTCGACGCTCCAATTCGCTGCGAGTGCTGTCGAAACTGTTGGAGAATCTTTGATCGCTGTCGTCCGTCGAGTTGTTCGACTCCATACTAGAGACGGCAGCTGTTGATAAGAATTGACGTTGGAGCAGGATGTTTCTGGAAAACAGTCGAGTTTGAGTTGTTTCGGGGAGGGGGAATGATTATAGGGGAGAGGTAGAGGACACTGACCTAGAATGTCATCATTCGGGCAGGACGGGACGGAATGAATGGGAATTACGGGTTGGAAGGAGGAGAGAAGAGCATGACAAAGTATCTACTTTCTAGGCATATTCTAGGCACATCCGACCCACAAATTATGCTTTTTGCGCTCTTTCGACCACTCCCTTGCCGAGTTTTTCCTACTATCAGTGCTGCGCGTCCGCACTTCCAACGACGGCGGTTTGATATGCGGCAAACTACCGTATACCGCCGAATCCACGTGAACTGGCTTACTGTAATGGGGACTTTCTCTGGTATTACCGTACTTTGACGGAGAAAGGGGAGGGGGATGAATTACAAGTTCTTAAACTGCGCTCTGCGGCATTCCCATGCGAAAACCTGCTGGAGAAGGGAATATTCGTCCGGTGCGACGGGGAGAATACGATGGGCGGCGGTTCTTGAATGGAAATGGAATTCGGAGGATTTGAAGATGGTAACAGGTCCCTCAAGACATGAAGACAAAACTCACTTGAACACGGATCTCTTGGCCTTGGCCATCTGATTGCCCTGCCTTTCTACCGTATCCGCAGTCGCCTGGCTGTCAGTGTTCGACTCAAACGACGTGGATACCGAAGACGGCTCCGATATGCCCAACGCATCCAACTGTTCCAGATGTCCCTTGGCCGCCCATAATGACTGACAAGCCGCTGAAACTTCTTCTCTTTCGACTGCAGCTTGACTCGTTGCCAGTGTATAAGATCGATGATCCATGGCATGACGACGTTCGACTCCTTGAATCTCGAAGGACTTGGCTTGCCGTGGCACCACATGACTCCTCCGTCTTTCAGAAGTCAACGGAGTCGGCGACGGCGGCTCGTTGATAATCGGAACGTCCAGACGCCGCTGCTGCACTACCACATTGTACGGATCGTCTTCTGGATTCACCGTGCTTCTCTTCTGAATCACTGGCTCGTAGAATCGATAGGGATTGGGATTCAGGAGAGGGGGAGGAGAGGGTTGGGCACCGGGGTTCCAGGATCTGGAATGGGCGTGTCCGCGTTCGTAGATTCGACGGGTTTCGTTGGGAAGTGGAGAGGAGATCTGGAAAGGTTTATGTTGTATTTGGAAAGATCAGAGTCTACTTGTCTACTCAAATCCCAACCATAATAAGGGCACAATGAACCCATATCTCGCTAATTTTAAATAGAAATTGTTCTCTACAGTCGCCTTGGACAATGTTCAATGGAGCGCACTTACTATTGGCTTGATTTGACTCTAAACCTGCTGCAAATACGCCTAACTTCTAGCCATTGGGAAGGCACATTTGTCCCATTTCCCTCCCATCGCCTAGCCATATATTCACATCACTTTCTGCTTCCAAAACCAATGTCCAAACATCACATTTCACTATGAAAAAGTTGGTGGAGCATATGTATCAGGTTTCAATTTTTCTGCCCTTTCTCGTTTCGAAATGTGCCTATTATCCCCGAGGTTTGTCGAGGTTCTCCTCTCAGCAGATCAGAACTTTCCGTTCCTACTCATTGAAATGACTATTAATTAATGCATGCTCGCTCCACTGCACTTTGTTATCCATCTCCCTCTTCTTCTGCCTCTGCCGATGACTAATGAGGAACCTGATTATTCATTGTCAGCTCCAATTCATTAGAGCATGTGTGTGTTGAATGAAAGTCGAAAAATGGGAAATGGGAAAAAAGTCGAGTTCTCTTCGCCACATGGCTACCCACGTGGTTGTTCTTTCGATTTTGGTTTCCCAGAAAACGCAAATAGTCACAAAATCTAGTTTGTACTTTTTGTGCAGAGTGTGACCTAGACTTATCCAGAATTCGTTCTTCTCATCCGAATCTCCCTTACCTGCTTCCTGGGTGGCGGGGCAGCGTAATGCACGGCATTGCTCCTCGCAAAATGGCTCATTCGTCGCTGACGATCATGCTCGAATTGGTGGCGTTGTTGCTGAAAGAAAAGTCAAATTTGAAAGAATCGAAGGGTTATAAGTATCGCGAAACCCCTTCTTATCAGTGTGTGTGTGTTAATTGACAAAAGTCATCAGCGAATCGAGAGAGAGTTGCGTCAGAAGATGGAAGGGAGCAAGTGACACTGCGACCCTTTTGGGTGATAGTGATAGTACAAAGTTGCAACAGGCTGATTTTGTTCAGAGGGAAGAGTCGGGAGGAGGAGGAGAAGGAGAAGGTGGCATGATTTGGACAGAGAGACAGAGTTCAAAAGTTGAGAATCGTATCGATTCTGATTGGGAGCCTAGAATGCTTTTTGCAAAGTCTAGTGTGGTTCTACTCGATTTCCGAGTCCAAAACATCAGTCTCTCCCCCTTTTTCACCCCCGCTTCCTTCGTTTCTCAGAATCCACCCTCATTTGGTTTCTTGACTCCTCTCCTTGACTCCAACCAAGTTCATGAGAAAGTTTCCCTCTTTTTTCGATGCTGTTCTGTTCTCTACTCGATCCGCTCTAAACTCTTGATCTACATCTACCCATACCCATTCCATATTCCATATTCCATATTCCCAAACCCTCAATGACGTGGCATTCTTCATTGCTATCATACAGTCACAAGACGACACGGCCGCGTCGTCTCCGCGTAAAACCTCTCTCGCGTTGCTGGTGCTGGTGCTCCTTTTAAACAGCTCCGACTGATAACACGTGGCTTATCAGTGCCGAAACGGGTATAAAAGAGGAGCCGGAGGAGGGCGACTGGAGGTGTAATGCAATCTTGCTGCATGTTGAACTGTATGCTCTCCGTCATCGTTTCCCCGCTTCTCCCTCTTCTCCTTCTCCTTCTTCTTCTGCTCTTCTCCCGCTTATCATCATTATTATTACGATCATTATCATCTTTCCATGTCCTTCTCCGCCCATGTCTCTGTTTGTTTTGACTCGTTATACACTTTGTGTTTCTGTTTCTGCCAATCAACACACCCTAAAATTATACCACCCAATGTGCTATCGACATTTTATAAATATGTTTTTGTGTTTCGAAAGTATGTGGAAGTGAAATTGGGGGTAGAAAATAGAAAATTATGGGTCAGGTGGAGAAGTGGAAAAGGAGGGAGGGGGAATGGTGATAAAAGAGTAGAGGAATGCTAAGGGATGCCTCTACCAGTTTAAGTTCGTCGGGTCCCACCACGATTTGATCTCGAAGCAATATACAGTAACCTAACTTCTGGAACGGGCCCCGCCCGCCACAATATTTAACTACCGTAACCTGATCCCAGATTGGCCCACTCCTTCGTCAATAATCTTAATTATAGATGGGTCTCGCTACGAAGACTCTCTGAGACATCACTCTGTGACGGCACTGTGACACATTTTCTGTTCTTCTCGACCTGACTTATTAACATGAAATCACCACTTTTATCTTTCCATACGTCACTTTGTCACCTTTTCCATTCACCCGGCAAAAACTTGTTGTTTTAATACCGGCTTTTGACCTACTGGACTCCCTAGACAATGATGTCGATTTACGGCGCTCCTGGTCCGATCCGATCAAAATTTCTGGCCTTTTCCACTTCCTGCTCTGCTCTTTATCTCCTCCCGCCTGCCCCCCCCCCAATATTATTATTGTTATTGTGTCCACTCCTCTTCAACCACAAATTCTCATCCAAAGCTGACGCAATGGCATAGCGGCCGACTCAAAAGAACGAATCAGAAATGTAGTTGGACAGGGACGGGCAGAGAGAGAGGGAGAGTCATCGGTTTACACCCTGACATAACTGCCACTTTTATACTTGGCAAGGTCTCAGAGGGTGGAGACTTTTGAGGAGAAAATGATAGAAATGGGAAAGGAAATGGAAACGATTGGTGATAAGTGATGGGAAGAATGTTGCTGATGTGTCGAGAGGGGGTTATCAGGGAAAGAGAAAGAAAGGGGAGAAAAAGGGGTTTGCAACCAAAACGAAGTGATCTTCATCAGAATGTCGGTGGACTTTGAAGAAGAAAACGGAGAAGAAGAAGATAGATGGTATGGGTTTAGGTGGAATCGAAGAAGTGATGTCAATGCTGGTTGGGGTAGATTTACGAGAGGGTTGGTTGGATTTACGGTAGGAGAAGGAGAAGGGCTTTTTGAGTTAACAGGGATTTCCGTTTGTCCGGATGTTTTCTGTGCGCATTTGACCCGGTCACGTAAATATCAAATGATATTCACGCGGAAATTGATCATTTCCAGAAAAAAGACACCGCAGCCGCACGTGTGCATTAGCAGTAGTGATCACTCGAAAGTCTTCAGGTACCCCTAGTGTACATTTACGAGCCCTCATCTCAACTCCCTGAACTCCTCGCTCTCCCCACCCCCTCATTGACCTCCTGAACCGCCGGGAGCCTTTCTCGTATTCTCCCGACCCCTCAACTGACCAATTGTGGGCGGGACATTGCTCCAAATAGACGTCCGTCGACACATATGGATACACCTTTTGTGTGGTGTCAGGGGGGAGCAAAACGGAAATTGGCTTTTTCACCCCGATTCGGTTCGATCATCAACATCAACGCGAATGATGCCGGTGCCGGCCGGTCACCCCCCCCCCATATGGAGCTTTTCAAAAACGCCCCAGAAAGATTCATTCTGCTCTTCCGAGTCATTGAAGCGCGTTGAGCGGACGGACGGATGGGCGGCAAACATTGTGAAATGACCCTTTTCTCGTTTTGACGTCTTCTTCCTTTTTCCCCCAATTCTCCATGTCATCAGATACGCTTTCTGAGCATCTGTGTGTGAACCAACCCGTTCTGAAACGTCACACTCATTTGGTTGGCTGGTCTCAGTGTCTGTTTGCTCATTGGAACCAGGGGAAGATCAGAGAAGGTTCAGGATACTTGGAACTCAACTGAGCAGTGTGAGCTGTCATTCAGTGTTCCAGTTTAGTGTAGATTTACGGTGAAACCCTTGGTGCTCCCGTAAATCTACACTAGAACGGAAATTATGCTCCATTTCCCTCTATTCTTCATCTCCTCGTTCCTTTCCCCAACCTCGCAACCTTGCTTTGCTCACTTCCTCCCGCCCCTCGAGAGGTTGTGCGACCGACGTCGAATGAAAACTAAAAAACACTAGTTATCATCATCGACATGGTGTAATAATTGCATTACACCGAAACCGAGCCGAGCATTCCTCCGCGGAGAAACGAAGAAACGAAGAAACCCTTTTATCCCTGCTATCAACGACGACGGTTAGTTGATTATCAGTTTGAAACAGAAAACAGGAATAGGGGTCCCGACTCCGCGGGGACACATCATAAGTAGTAAGGGGGGGGACCCGCGGATTGTTACACATTGAAAGGGGCACCCCCGCACCTCTCAACTTCTACTATATATCCGAGCTGGCCACTGCCACCTGCAGCTTTCCAGAGCCATCATCCTCATCCCCTTATACCCTCCCATCTCCTCGTCTTCTTCCTTCTTCAGAATTCCATGTCTCCATCCAATCTTAAAGTCCCATCTTCCTCCTCCTGATCAACCAGTTAGATACCAATCATTGCATGACCTAAAAAGACCTAAAATTAAGTGGAAAAGTCACAAGATCCACCCGTCCTTCTTCTTCTTCGGTTTTAGTCATTCGTTTTAACCGCAAATGGGAATGGATTCGGAGAGGTACATAGAGGACGTCTATTACCGTCTTAACTGCCTGCCAGTCGACGTCCCCTCCAGATGCCCATATTGATTTCTTGCTCGTCCCTGCACCATGTCTACCCTATATTTATCTCTCTCCCCACAAAGTTTCTCAAATTCCTAATTAAAATGAGGTCATATTCGTGTCACTTGATGTTTCAAATGCACCTGCTCACCTGCCCCTCTTCTTTAGCTACTTTGAACTCATACAACTCGATTATTTTTGAGTTTTCGAAAATTTTGTCAACTAACAACTTGTTGCAAATATTGTCAGAAATATTTCATTAATTGACTACTTTCTGCTATCTCTTTTCAATTTTGAGATATGGCTAAAAAAGTGAGTTGCAGGTGGGCGCTGCGCCATCCATCTGCAGGGTCACCTGACTTTGCAGATTCGTAACTCGCCGGGCGCATTTTTTAAAAAAAAGTTTTCAACTAGTAAAATGTAGAAAATACAGTGAAAAACATTTTGTTAATAGTAAACTTTTCGATAGCTCTGCTAACAATCAAGTTGCAGTCAAAAATTCAAAAAGTCCATCTCAAAAATGCCTCCTTTACTTTAACCTAGCATAACTTTTGAACAGTTTGATATACAAAAAAGTTGTCAACTGCAAAATTACGCACAATATTGTCAAAATCAACTTTGTAATTGACACTTTTTCAATATCTCGTTTCCCTCCAAAGATATGGCTCAAAAACCAACAACTGATGTCATAAGTGCCCTCGACCCACTTTAAAGATCCTATCTCGCCGAGGAATTCAACCTAAAATTGAAATTGGTAGGTTGAAACTACCTCCATCTTCAATTTCTATCCAATTTTGTAGTATCCCATATCATATCAATCAATCTCCCCCCTCAAATCGCCTTATCAAAGATCGAAATTCTACATCAGTTCAGTTCCAAGTCTCGTCATCCGCTCTTATCTCGTTCTCTCGGTTTTTATCACTATATCACTCTAATAAACAACTCGGAAACCCTCCCTAATCACCAATTGGAACATGTGATTGTTGTGACGGACTGACTGACTGAATGACCCGACCTTCTGGAACCGAGATGATTTGGTTTTGTTTTGGTTTTTGAAGTTGGAGTGGTAACTGAAGATGTGTTGGAAGGAAAGTTTTTGTGTCGAAGAACAGAACATGTCCATCCATCCCGCCGACAAATCATCACACGTAAAAGGACAGCAGTGTCTGCGTCTCCATGCGACCTCTGAACTGTCTCGTTCTCACGGGAACGTAGCCGATCTGTGCCGGCCGATAGAGAGAGGAGGAGAGCCATCAGACAGAGACGACAGACGACAGGGGCAAAGATACCCCCTAACCGGTTTTCCAATGTCACTCGCCGGAGGGCCACGGGTCGAGGGGTATATAAGGACGCTCGTTTCGGGTGGAGAGGGACAGAGAGAGAGAGGGAGAGAGGGTGCCAAACGGACCCTTACCTGCACTGTGCACCATGCACCATGTTCAACACTGGCATCTCGGCAGGAGGTATCAAAAGGCGACCAACTAACAATTTGAAACCAGACATTTTTTTCGTAGTTTTGTAGTTGGCACTTTTTTGCTTTTAATAGTTTTGCCGATTATCGCGGTTTTCTATTTTCACCGGTAACAAACAGCATGGCCCGGGTAGAGCTCTTCCCCGTAAACGTAGATTGCTGCTAATACGATACAGGGCAGGAGGCACGAAAGGAAGGGATTCATTTCATTTCTGTTGCAGGATCCATTTTCCTTTTCCTCCTGACCCTCCCACCTCTCCTGTCCGCCAGCTGTTCTCCTCCTCCATGTTGCACTTGACCTTGCCGCGCGTGCGTGCGACTGATCCCCCCTCGTAAATCCGCCCGGTAAACTTGGGATTTCGTAATTTCGCAAGGCGTCTGTCCATGTGTCACCTTCATTCACATTCTGTACCGTTCCCTTCGCGTATTTTTCCAAAATCGGTTACGAAATTTCCCGAATTCTTCGAATTCTTCTTGAACATTTCGGATATGATGCGATGTTTTGCTTGTAACTCAACAACCCTCAGTGCTATTGAAAAGTGGTCAACTACAAAGTTGTAGCTCTCAACATTTCCAACAACTTTGCAATCGACAACTTTTTGATATCGCCGCTGGCTCTTGAGATATTGAACCTCAAACTTGACCTTACCCCCGCACTTCACCTTTTCACTATATCCGATATATCTCAAGAGGCATTGCTGATAGAAAAAAGGTGTCTGTTGACAAATTATAGTTTTTTATATTTGTCAAAAGTTTGTTGTTAACAACTTTTTGAAATGCCGCCTGAAATTCGAGATACGATGGCTCAAAGTGCATGGACACGTGCAAAACAAGTCCGAATCTCTTCTGTCTCTTTTCCGCATAATTGCCAGTCGTTCCGAACAATTCGAGTAAGAGGCGCGACCTTGAATGAATACCAACGGACATGCATCCATCAGATAAAGTCCACCGGTCCTTAAATGCCTCCGGTACCTAGTACATCCCCGTCCATTCTTTTGTCCTTTTCCTCTTTACTACTCAACCTTTTTCGCACTGTCTTTCTTACAAGATCACGGACATTCGGA
Source organism: Caenorhabditis sp. 39 LS-2015 (assembly GCA_900536345.3). Lineage (NCBI taxonomy): Eukaryota > Metazoa > Nematoda > Chromadorea > Rhabditida > Rhabditidae > Caenorhabditis > Caenorhabditis waitukubuli. Next base: position 16,589 of record LR576885.1, read on the forward strand.
GAGGAAGAAGAGGAAAAATCGCTCCGTTTCCCATATTCAACAATTATTTTTTCTCAAATTTCCCATCCGTTTTATGGCTCCCACCTCCACCTCCCACAGCTAATCGCTGGGAACCCGCCACACTCTGCTCTTTCTGCTCTTTAAAACCCCTTCCCTCCCGGAGCCCTTCACTTTCTGTAGTTTCTAGTGATGTTTCTCCGTCTGCGTCTCACTTCTCTCTCCGATTTCCGACTGATTTGTCTCAAGTTGAAACATCAGCACCGATTTTCCAGCTGTCTGCGTCTCCGAGTGTTATCTCTCTCTCTCGGGGTCTTTTGAGAGAAACACAACGAGACCGGGTAACTATAAATACCGGGAAATTTTCGTTTCGGACTGGACAGAACTGCAGAAATGACGGCTTGGCAACGGTAGCAGATAGAAGAAAACTGTCAACTACAAAAATGCCCGAAATTTGCATGGCTACAAATTGTCAGTTGACACTTTTTCGATACCTCTTTCCATTTCTGAGATACAGGGCGAAGTACGTACTGCACATGCTCTCTGTGACAGACATTCGCGAGCCAGTCAGTCAGCCAGAGAAAGGTTACCTAAACACATACTCAAAGGAGTATACCGTACCGTCGTGTTGTCCGTCATCAACCCAAAAAACCGCTGTCACACTCGCTCACACACATACACTTTTGTGTGGGCAAACAAGGGGGAGAAGGAGGAAGAAGAGGAGAAGAAGAAGAACTGCGGGTTTCGGCTATTTAAAGCGCAGAAAAACGACGCAAAGGTTCGTCGTTTATGTATGTTTCCGTGGTGCTCTTCGCGCGGCTCATCATCTTTTTCGAAATGCATGTATGTATTCGGCCTTCTTTTCGGTCTCAGTTGAGCTGTATACATGGATGACATGGTGCAGAGACCTTCCAGTTTGATTCTGAGCATAGACTCGGGAACTCGGGAACTAACTTTCAAAGAGCAATAGCAAATTCTCTCGCATTCCCTTTTCCTTTTTCCAAAATTTGTTTGGTTTGCTCAAATATGGCGTAATCTTTGCGAAAACGAAAATATTAGCGATTCGCTCTTTCGATCTTGCTCACCCAAAAAGGTCTTAACCCGTACCGT
>LR576886.1:0-15104 GCA_900536345.3 Caenorhabditis sp. 39 LS-2015
ACTACCGTAATCCCAGGGAACCGCTGCGTGCCAATCGTGGGAACAAGAGTTCCAGGACTACGGATGGTACTCGACTACCCTCGACGAGGACACTTTCAATTCGGGAATCGGACACGCCACTCAGATGGCTTGGGCCGAGACGGGACTGGTCGGATGCGGAGTGAAGAGCTGCGGAAAGGATGCTTCGATGAATAACATGTACAGAGTGGCCGTTGTGTGTCAGTACAAAGCACCGTAAGTTCTTCTTCTTTATCCTCTGATTTCCAAGTGAATTGTTTTCTTTCAGAGGAAACATGATCGACAGCGACATCTATCAGTCCGGAGACACCTGCTCCTTCTGTCCATCCGGAACCAAGTGCGAGTCTGCTTCCGGACTCTGCGCCTAATCTTTCCGTCTTTCTGTCTGTATAACTCGACTTATCAAATAAAAATTTCATTCCGCGCTAAGCTTTTTGAATAATATTGGTTGCCTACAATCCTCTACTAAGACTTCAATGATCTACTCCCCTCTTCCTCATTCTAAAGCTTCACAAACAATCCCCTAATCTTCAGAACATCTCCGTAGAAATACATGTTTCAGTTCTTGGAACAGAGAGGCCGACAGTTCATTAGACGGAATACAACGCACGAAAACAGCTACACGCACCTCTCGAATCAAGTCCCAATCCAGAATCCGATCGGTATCTCCGTCGGATTAAGACTGTGGCTTCGTTGGCGTTTCACATTTTCATGTTGGCAATGTATACTTGAATTTGTTTATCCTGCATTCACAAGTTAAAAACAATTGAACATTTCTGTTTTAGCAGAGAGTTTTATCCTTGTGGAATGGTAGTGATTCCTGTCTTGTACATCTTCTCCGGTTCTCCTAGCACAATTCGGTCGATGAACTCTTTTCCCTGCATGAAACAGTGATCTTGGTTTGACGTTTCGTACTTCCATCCTCCGAATCGTCCCCGAGAATAGATTTGATGACGTTCGAGTTCTCGGTGGGCACGAGTCAGCTCGCGGTCTCTCTGCAATATTCAGAGTTATTCGCAATCAGTTACAGCCTTGGAATACTCACATTCGGTGTAGGAATGGGATATCCGTACGGAAGAGTGATCGAGAAGACCGATTCGATTGCCTCGCGAATTATCATCTCCTTGACAACCAGACCATCCAGTGTCTTCTCCGTCATTTCCTCTTCTGATATCTGCAAAACGATTTCAAAAGTGTTTCATTTCTCAACTGAAAACTCACTGGATCGTCAATCGGAACTGCGCATTCGCACATGACAGACCAGAACTTCTCTCCGTCCGGAGTGACTTCTCCGTATCGACTGAGCACTGTGACACGGAAGAATGGCACTTCGAGATCTGGGAAATAGAGCCAAGTGAGGTTCTCGAGGAAGGAAGTCATTGGTTTCCGGAGGCCGACACCGACAACAAAGACCTGAAAGTTCTTGAAGTGAACTCGCATCAATCACACAGAATCCACCTTGCTGCGCATGATGTCAAGTGGAGCCGTAAGCTGCGTGTGCTCGATCAACTGATCGATTGGAGAAGTGTTGAGTAGAATGTCATATGACACTTCCATTTGTTCGCTGTCATTTTTTCTCTGCACTCGAACTGATTTTTTCTTGTAATCTACATATGTGACCTGAAGTAATGAGCTGCCTTCTAAAATTGCTATCGGCTGTACCTTGTGGTTGTACTGAAACCATTCGTTCGGCAGCTTCCTTGCCATCGACTTCCACACATTTCCGATTCCTCCATACTTTGGAAAATTAAAATATGCATTCGGTCCCCATCCGAAATCTGCATTCACCAGCTCTTCATGCTTCATGGCACACAGTTCTTCCAGTTTCTCCTGCGGCAGTTTCGCAACTCGAGAACCGACCCAGTTCGGAGTCAGTTTAGTCGTATCCGTTGTCCAAACTTTCTTCGAGTACGGTTTGAAGAAAATGGCGAGCATGGTGGGTCCGAAGTGTTTGAGTACCCAATCCTCGAACGTTTCTGGGGAAGATGTGTCTTGTGGCTGGAAGTGTTTGGTAGAAAAGACGAAAGACGCAGACGAACACCTACATTATCATATCTTTCTTTCAACTCCTCCAGACACTTTCTTTTCACTTTTTCTGGGAACAATGGAACTGCGAATTGAGCTGGATACGGAACCAGCTCAATTCCCTTTTTGTCATAAACAAAGCTCATGTCGACTTTGCAGTTCCTCGACAGAGTGTTCCACTCTTCGACAGCCCATTGAGTCGCTTTCTCGTAATATGGACAGTTTTGACTGAATGTTATATGGCATCCCATGTCCCAAAGGAAGCCTTTCTCGTCTGTCACTGTACACGAAAGTCCCCCGGCGTAGGATTCCTTTAAAAAGTTAGAATTATTGAGATTGACTTGATATTCCTATTCCCCAGATACCTGCTCGAGAATCACCATTTCCACAGTCTTCGCGGCTTCGACTCCTTCGTTTTTGAGTTCATTGAGTCGATATGCTGCTCCGAGAGTCGTTGGTGCAGCGCCGACGCAGACGATTCTCATTTTGAACGAATCGGTTCTCAAAGGAAAGACAGACGAGAGAAGGAGATAGAAAAATGAACTGGATTCCGGATCTGTCGATCTCCGGGGCGAAAAATTCAAAATATATACACCGTGGGAAGGTGGGGGCGGGATCCAAAAACCTGTCTTGCTGGAAACGATAAAAAAGAGGAACTAAGAAAACAACGATTCTGGAGTCTACTACTATTATGACAGATCGATCGAATTTAGGATCAGTTAAAGAATAGCCGGGAAGAAGCGAAAGTGCAATACGACTCTCAAAAAAAAATAGTTCCCTTTTCTTCCCGAAAACTTGCGTTACCGTAGATCGGGGAGATTTTAAAACCGGAAAAGAAAGGGCGTTTATAGGCTGCAAACGATCGGGAAGAAACCACGAATATTTAAATACATAGGCTTGAACGACTTGTGTTATTTCGGAACTCGAGATCTAGAGATTAGACAATCTGTTCCCAAATGGTTTCTCGTGTCAAGCCGTCTATCCCTTTGCTCGTTCTGTTCATATCATTTTCATGTGTTGCATTAATCCCCAATTTCTTGGTAAGTTTCTTGATTTATATCAAACTGGTTCAATCTTTCAGAAGCTGTCTAGTGACCCTCGAATTATGAGTAGGAAGACATTCATGAGAGCAGTTAATGAGTTGGCAGGAATGATTCCCTTCGAGTCAATACATAATGACAAACGGTTTGTCGAGTTCACAGAAAAATTGAGAGCCATGCCAGAGACTCCGTACCTTATCATTGTAAGTGACATTTCTTTTTCAAGATACCGATTATTGTTAAGTACGATTCTTCCAATTTGGACGTTGTTTTCAATCACATTTGCAATCTGAAACTGTTTCCCAATGCACTGAGTCGACTCGTCGGAGTCTCTTTAGATCAATCTGCCCATGATGATTTACAGAAAACGTATCCAGAGATTCCGAGTGTAGTTGTCGATTTGCAACATCTCAAAGTGATGTTTGTTTTGCTAACTAAACTGACTGAGAAAACTTCAGAAAATGGCTGAACAGAAGGAGAACCCGGGATACCTGATCTACACACTTGCTCTCATGATCCATACCAGAATAATATCTTCTTTGTCCCTTCGAGGCGTTGATTTCTGGTCGATGCACCAGGTGAACACTTTCTAAAAAGTTATCTGACTCTCGAAAAGTTCAGGACACAATATGGATAAAAGACTTTGAAAAAATGAAAGTGGAGGATCGGTATCCAGATGCAAATATGGTATTCGACAGAATAGGCAATGATGATGTATGTTGTGTTCCGTTGAACTGTTATCTGTATTCGAATCGAGTGTTTCCAGCTGCCAGAATACAAAAGAATCAACGAATGGTTCTGCGCGGCGACGTTTTTCGTGAGAGCCTGCCGATTGACGTATCAATTCTTCCAACAGGTCTGTTCGATTAAAATCTGTTTCGTGGATCCGCAAGAGATGAAACATTCATCTGTTGCACCACTAGACAGACCACTTCATGCCGAGATCTCTCATAGATTATTCGCCTATTCGATTTTCTATTGAAGCTTGCCGTTCGGGGTGGGACACTATGTTGATTGAATGGACACTTTGCAGGTTGAATCCTACATGCTGACCCATCAGAGTCCCGAATCGACAGTCATGACTTATCTCTGCGGACACGAGAAATACAAATGCGAAATAATGCCTCGATGGATAGCTTCTTCCATTGACTATTTCAAGAAACCAAAAGAAATATCACCCGTTCTTATCCAAATCGACGCATCGAAAAAGAACGGAAAGACTAAAATGGATCTACTTCGAGACAATGATCTTGTCTTCAGAACTGTAAATGAATCTTGTGATGGAGAAGCAGTTGAGAAGTTGAAGTATGTGTTCGAAATATCAATTTGTCCCGAACGGCCCGTTTCCAGATATTCCGTGGCGTCCGCTTTTCCAGAAAATCGGGTGCAAGAGAATCAAAACAAAGAAGAGACTTGGTATCAGAAAGTTTATTTCCAACTCAAGACAATGTTCAATGTGGACCCTTATAATGCAAAGTACTTTTTGAAAATTCACTATCATAAGATGTGAAATTCGTGTTCAATCAGTATCCGTTTTAGCAATTATAGCCATTCTTTGATCTCAACAGCAACAAGCAATTATAATTCAGTTGTTAATGTTTCGATCATTTCAAATAAACTGCGAACGTTTAGCTACGAGGCATATCTTTTCAAATACTGGAAACTCAAAGATGCAGTCGCTCTCTGAGTATTTCCATCTAATTGTAAGGGATTCAGATGAATACATTTCTTTGATTTTTTTTTCCTTTTCCAATTTGAATAAATTTGCAAAACAGACTCGATGATCATTTTTCTGCAAATATGGAATGAGTAAAACTTTTGGGATGTTTCTAGTCTTGGACAGGTGAAAGTATTGTGATGCCGATTCGAAACACGAGAAAAGCTCAAACTTGTTATCAGCTGTATGACAAATCATTCTAAATACAAAAAGTTGGACTCCCGAGAACAAAATTCGTTTTGTTTGATATTCAAAAAATGAACCGAACCTACTACTGAAAGTCGGCCAGTGCTCAACGGAGCATTCATTACAGAGAATTGCGAAAGAATACAGAAGGGAACTCGACCATTTGGTGGTGCGTGAGCAGTCTTTGCTGCTTTGCTGCCGCCAACGAAACTCAATTAGGGCTATTTGACTTTCATGGAAAATGCAAGACCCCGTAATGGAAATAACATTTTTCGTTGACCTCACAAACCACACATCCGGCAGGTGATTCCTTGGTTTCTGGATACTCTTCCCGTCCAACGACACACCTCTCCACTCTCATCACTTCTGAACTTTACTGCCATTTCTTGGAAGTTTGCGCTCGTGCGAACCTCTTCGTATCCCCATAATTATCAGAGATTTGTTTATCTTGTGACACCTTCTCAACTTGCTTTCCTCAGTTGATTCGCCCACTTTGGCGTCGCATTCCAATGATGACCGCGTCAGATTTCTTTGCTTCTGAACTTTGCACCGTAGTATCTACTATTCTGAAACAGTGCAACAATGATTGGATCTCGAAGAATGGAACTTGTTATGAAGACTCCTGCTGCACCAGTTATGAAGTATGAACCTTCCGAATGCTTCTCCTTACAAGTAATGTTTCAGACTGCCACGTCATGGTACTATCGACTGGCACAACTATCCCATGTTATCTTCAGCACTTTGGGCATTGTGGCAATGATTGTCTACGTCCTGAAGCACTCGAACAGAATAATGCTTCCGGACAACGTGCGAGTCCTGGTCAACATAATGATTCTTCTCATGTTCGCCCATTCCATCGACATGATTCTGATCCACGTGAGTTCCCTTCTGCTTTTCTGCTGTCCATCCCCGTTTCCAGGCCTACCACATCTACCAATCGTTCCTCGCAGTGCCCACCAACCCGTGCTCTGTCCGTGTCCAGGTCTCATTCTGTTCTCTCTTCCGCTACACTTTTTCCTTTTGCACTTTGGGTCTTGCATTCTGCCAGTACTGCGTGTACATTGACAGACTCCTCTGTGCTTTCTATAAACCGTACACGAGTTACCAGAAGACAATACAGTATCTTCTAGTGTTGAAATGGGTAAGTGAGTCGTTTCTCTCACCGCAACATCCTCAAACTAATTCAGTTCCTCCTTTCCTTCGCCGTAATCGCATGGGTCTATCGTGCCGAAGACTCGGATTCGTACCTGTTGTCGTGTCTCAACATTCCGCTCGCTTCCATGGTCGATTTGAGTCTCGTGACCGCCGCAGTCTTCCCGATCAACATCGCTTGTTGATTCCTTTCAATCGCCATGTTCAAGCATTTCAAGAAAAAAGAGAAAGGGTGGGCTTTTGATTCCCTTCAAAGACTGCTTGATCCCTCCGGTCAACTTCCGCAAGTAGTCATTACATATTCCATTTCAAATGCTAACAAAACCGAAACTCGAGATTTTCAAAGAAGGAAAGTGGCAGTTAGAATGTCCTTGTTGGAATGTCGCTTACTTAAAAAAAGTAGAAACAATAAGAAAACATGATAACAGCCGAGAAACAGATCAATAGAGTTCGTTCAAACAAACAATTGCAGGAGTCGTTTCGAAATCAACAGTCATTTCACCGCCGCAGTCGACGTGGAGTCTTCTGAGTTTCTGTACAGAACGACCCGGACGCAGGCGATATTCATCGTCATCTACCCGGTCCTCTCGCTCACGATGCGATTCTTCTACGAGGACACACCCCGACCTCTTCATCTAACCATTGCGACACTTTCCTATGTGAGAGACGGCTACTTCTCAACAAACTCTTTCGACTGATTTCGTGATTCCAGGTGTTCAGCATCTACTGTTTTACTGTTCCGATGGTGATGATGGATTACGGTATGAAGACGACAAACAATCGGAAAGCGAAGATCTGGAGTCATGTGAAACTGAAATCAGTGGGCAAGGAAGGCGCCGATAACTACTTTGAAATGATGAAATCGCAGTGGGAATAGACAATTATTAACTAGTTTTTGCTCACAAATTCATTCCTCTTTGTACATTCTCGATTGCCCAGTTTTATAAACTATAAAGTCAACGAACAGAAATCCTGAGATGAAGAAAAAGAAGATATCTGTTTACTCCTAGTAGCTTTGTTTGTTTTGATAGGAGCCGAAGCGACAATTGGTCTCTTGCCTGAGCCGTCCGCTTTACTTTTCTGTTGATCTGTTCGCAAATTGTCAGAAAGGGAATGCCCGACTACAAACTGACATATTTCAACAGTCGCGGTCTGGCAGAAGTGTCTCGTCAACTGTTCCATCTGGCCAATGTTCCGTTTCAGGATCATCGACTGACCGCCGAAGAGTTCCAGTCACTCAAACCTAGTAGGTCTTCCGTTTATCATTGAAGATTTCGAATACTTTTGACAGATCTGCCAACTGGACAAGTGCCAATTCTGCACATTGATGGTGTTCCCTTCTCCCAATCAACTGCGATAGCCAGATACTTAGCCAGGAAGTTTGGTTTCGCGGGAGAATGTCCAGAAGAAGAGTTGTTGGCAGATTCGATTGTCGATACTTTTAAAGACTTCATCGTCAGTTTCCGAGAGTTGATCATTGCGATTCTCTCCGGGAAAACAGAAGAACAAGTGGTGAGTATTGCGTGACATGTAAGAAAAATTGCAATTCTCAAGTTTCAGAGAGAAGTCAAGGATACTATTGCGATGCCAGCTGCAAAGATCTACTTCAACTATCTGAAAAAAGTTTTGGAGAAGAGTGCATCCGGATTTCTAGTTGGAAAATCGTTGACTTGGGCGGACTTGGTGGTGACGGACAACCTGACGACGTGTCTGAATACGGATCTCCTCGATGAAAATGAAGAGAAACAGTTGGCGGAGTACAGAAAACGGATTCTGGAGATACCGAAGTTGAAGGAGTATCTCGAGAGAAGACCAGAAACTCGATTTTGAACAACTATCAATTTGTGTGGTTTGAAATGAAAGGTTGACATATGCATTTGTACACTGTTAATTGGAAAATCGGTGATGTGAAAATTTCGTTGCCATCGGGAACATTTTCACACTCTTGTTTAGTTGTTTGTTTTCTTGTTCCGCTACTGTCTGTCCCTCCCTTGCCACTTTCAAATGGATGTTGTGTCGAGTGTATGTTGTACTCGCACCCTCCAATTAGAGGGAAATGATGACAATTTGGACACTTTTTCGGGCCATCGAATGGCATTGAAAACGGTATAAAAACAGAGATTTCAACGTTTTCGATATAAAGTTTCCATTAAAATCTTCACATTCTCATTATTTTTGCCGAGAAATTCTGATTTTCCGTGTTCTCAGTTTCAAAATAGTTTTCAGCATGGTGCAATACAAATTGATGTACTTTGACGCCCGTGGTCTCGGAGAGGCCGCCCGTCTGCTGTTCCATGCATCTGGAGTACCATTTGAGGATTACCGAGTTGGAATTGAAGAGTTCCAGAAACTGAAAGCGAGTGAGGAAGATATTCATTTTTGGCGAAACAAGAGAACATTATAAACATTCCAGGTCTTCCCGGTGGACATGTTCCCATCTTGTATGTCGACGGATTCGAAATCTCCGAGTCATCTGCCATCAACAGATATTTGGCAAGAAAGTTTGGTAACGCAAACAACGCAAAGTTGAGTTCGTCTAATTTATATTTCTCAGGACTTGCTGGGAAAACTGCAGAAGAAGAGGCTTCTGCGGACATGGTAGTCGACTTTTTCAAAGACTATCTGGTCAGCTATCGACAGATGAGCAGCGCTCTTTTCTTCGGAAAGTCGCAGGACGAAATTGTGAGAAAACTTTTGTTCTGAAGGGATTTCATAGACATTGTTTCAGGAGAACATCAAGAAAGAAGTGACTGGACCAGCAACCGAGATATTCTTCGGCAAACTGAACAAGGTCCTGTCGAAAAGTTCTTCTGGATTCTTGGTTGGAAACAGCTTAACATGGGCTGACTTAGTCGTCTTTGACAATTTGGTCTCGTTGAAAAACTTTGGACTGTTTGACGAAGAGAAGGAAAAGAAATTGGCAAGACTGTTCGAAAAGGTCAAGGAGGCACCCAAGTTGAAGGAATACATCGAAAAGAGACCCTACTCTATCGTCTAGTTTCTCATTTAAATCGATCTGATAAATACGTTTTTTTCTATTTTTTTCAGTGGTGAAATGTCTAAAATACGAAAATAAAGCACATGTTTATTCATTCCCACTGGACCTTCATCATTCCGAAATAATGATTCGCTCCTTCGGTTCCGATGGATTTCATCCCAACGTGATTCTGAATGCGAGTCTTTCGACTGACTGTTGTTCTTCTCGCGTATCGAATCATCACGAGGGGAACGGCAAAACTGTAGATACTGTAGATCTGGAAACAAACAGAATCAGAAAACATTTGGGAAGAAGCAAGAATCGTACGTATGATAGAGTCGCCATTGTGATCGCAACTGTTCTGGGCAGACTGTAATAGAAGAATCGCATCAGAAGGGAGACAACAGAGAATAGAGCCATGAAGAACGCCTGAGTTCTAGTGGTTCTGTACAGGAATTCGGAAGACTCCACGTCGACTGCGGCCGTGAAATGACGAGCCATGTCGAAGCGACTGCTGGAGCTCAAACGGGAATAATCAGTGCGGGCGAGGAGATCGAGAGATCAATGTATCAAGGTACAAGTCAATCAAAGTCTAGCAGTTCAATTGCTCTTTATTAGATTTCCCGCCCTCCCACTGCTTTCTGACGTCTTCTATTTCTCAGTGATGCTGATCAAGGAAACTGAACGTCTGACCTGCGCATTATAACAATTATAACAGCTAGCCAAATCATCATAATTTTGAGTGTTCGCATCGATGTCTATGTCCCTACCCTCCAATTGCCACCCCTTCTCTTTGGAATTTGTCCTTTCTAACTGTCTCCTCCATTTCCATTTCCACCAACTCACCCTTCTTCTTTGCGTTTGAAATGACGAAAAAGGCTGATTGAGAGGAAGAAACACAGAAAGTTGATTGGGAAGATGACGGCCGTGGCGAGGGCCATGTCACTGCTGGAATCAGTTGGAACGTTGAGACAAGAGAGGAGATACGTGTCCGGCTTCTCGTTGCGGTAGACCCATTTGACGATAGAAAAGGAGAAGACAAACTGGAAAGAGAAGTGTTTGAACTGTTCGCGAAAAGGAACTCACGAGTTGAACTAGTAGGGCAAACAGAATGACTCTTTGATATTTTATATAAGCCTTGAAAAACGCACAGAACAATCTGTCAATGTAGATACAGTACTGACAAATGGCCAAAGTCAGAGTGCAAAACGAAAAGGTGTAGCGGAAGAGAGCGCAGAAGGACACTGTCTGACGAACGGAACAGGGATCAGAGAAGGGGACACGGAAAGATTGGAAGATGTGGTAGGTCTGGAAGCAGAAGGAACTGATGATTCGCATAAGTTTAACTCTCACATGGAACACAGCCATATCAATGGAATGCGTGAATATTAGAAGGATCATAATATTGACCAGAACTCGGACGTTGTCCGGGAGCATGTGTTTCGAGGCGAATCTCCATTTGTAGCGGACCACGAGGACTATTCCAGCACAACTGAAGAAGACATGAGAGAACTGAGCGAGACGGTAGTACCACGACGTGGCAGCCTGCAATCGAATCATAAACTGTTGAATATAGACCAAGAGATGATACCTCAAAACTGGTACAACAGGAATCCACATAGCAAGTGCCATTCTTCGAGATCCAGTCGTTTTGGCATTCTTGGACTACGGTAGGGACTACTGTACACAGTCCAGCTTGATATGTCTCCAATGGCGTCATTCTGTTAGTGAACAGAGAATAACGGAAGAAAGAGATCCGAGGTGTGCTTTGACAAACAAAAGCAGTCGGCGAAACGAATAATTCTAGGGTTGGGGGGCTCCGAATAATGTGGAATAAGGGCGTTTACTTTGGATTTTGGTCAGGAGCACTCGGGGAGAAAAAGGGAAAAGGTGATATGTGTGCAAGTGCAAACTGAGAGAGGTCAGTGGTCTTCGAAGCAAAGCATCTGCCTCTTTCACTTTAAGTATGAGTAATATACCTATGGAGTCTCTGAAAAACTCCAGAATCAATGTCTGCTACAAAGATATAAGACAAAAGAGGAAGAAAGTTGATTATTTTTCATTTTGCCATAAATAATACTTGTCAAAAAGTCAGGAGGTAGAAAAGTATTTTCTGTGTCGACCAGGTTACGTAGAATTCAATTTGGGTGTAATTTGATACGAAGACGTGAGTGATTCCAGAATGAAAAATAGGCGAAACGTGCACTCGGCAAATCACATTCCTGAATGCCGGTTGTTCTAGAACACGCTTGTTCTCTGATCTTCTCCCAACGAACTTTTCGTAGTTGCCATAAGCAAGACATTGACTGCATATTCCTTTAGTTTCTTGGTTTTCTTTGATTTTAGCATCAAAGTTAAAAGTGCCCAGGGATTGAAAAGACCATCTTGATTGTACATGTTGAAAGAACGATGTGCGAACTTGTCGTGCGTTTCTGCGCATTCGGCGATTCGAATCCACAGTTCTCCATCAGATTTCGTTTCACTAGTCTGGCCACTTTCTTGACCTCGTACATCGGGAAGAAAAGGAAGAATTCGGTCCGCAATCTATTAGACATCTATGGATGAATTCAGACCAAGTTAGTATGAAGACGGATGGACAAGTTGGGCTAGATCGCAGTAAAGGGGTAAAGGGTAAAGTAGATCAGTCCGAACGCAACTTTTTCACGCACAGCGCTGGAATCCCTGAAAAAACTTTTTAAAAGTTTATATTATTACAAAATTCAAACAAAGTGGAGAAGTCCGCAATTCGGTCCCGTTGCGGAATCGATTACAGTATGCCTTTTTTCGTCGGAAAAAAATACTTTGAAAAACACACGTTAAAATTTGGATTGATCTTCGCGCCATTGATACTGTATCCGATTCCACAACAGGACCCGCCGAAACACCGAATTGCGGACTTCGCCACTTCGTTTGAATCTTGTAATAAGCAACGGGATATTCTTATCTAGGGTTTTCAGACATACTGCACAATTCTAACAGGGTACCTGTTGATCATGAACAGAACATTGGTTTAGAGTAGTTTCCCAAAACTACAAATTTATATGAAAGAGAGATAATAATAATTTCATCAAATCTTCATCAAACTTGTTCCGAAAGAAATTTTCAATTTTTCTCAATATTCCAATTAAATTTTCCAATGTACAAAACTACATAGCCATTTTTCCATGTGGATCTGTACCATCCAACGCAACAAACCAAGTCAACAAATAGAACATTGCTCTACTGCTCCTGAATATATTGTCATCTACGTCTAGAAGTCTTCATGCTGATCCTTCTCCCCACAAACTATTCAGACGTATCTGGACAAGAAAGAAACATGTTGACCGCCCACAGAGGAGCATTCAGTAACAAAGAGAATCTCGTTTCGACAGGACATGATGATGTTCTAGTTTTCCCTGTTCTGCATTAGATTTTATTCTCAGAAAGCGAGTGAAGTCTGTCGGCAGCTTCATCTTCTCGATTCGGTTCTTTCTGTTCAGATTTTGATCTCCTGGGCACCGTTTGATGCGAAGAGACAATGCAAGTGATCTATACGGGAGATCCGAAGACGATGGAAACGAGGAGAGCGGCGCAAATGTTGACGGGTTTTTCGATGAATCCAAAAGTGCACGGGCGGTTTCAGAATTGGAAAAGGAGCACTTTCATTATGGAATCATTGAAATAGTCGAAGAATGAAGAGAGGAAAATATTGCAGATCGAATGCAGAATGGGGGAAACGGATGATGCAGAACTGTTAAGTGTTCCGTTATTACAATAACTGCATAATGAACCCAGTACGCTGAGTTGAGTATGTGTCCCTAGCCCTTTATCAAAATGGTCTCCTGCTGTTTCCTTACTTTATGAGAAGAAACCTACTTTAGCCCAGGATTTTTTGACATGATCTCACTTCATGAACATCGCTTTCATTTCGAGATAAGCATCAAAATCAGACGAATAGACATTACGGTACCACGGATCCAGTGTCCGACAGTCGAACTCCCTCCCCTTCCCGTGCCGATTTAAAGATTTTGATCTCCTGGTGCGGCGTACTTATTGACTGCGCTCGTCCACGAAACAAGAAGTCTTGCGATATTCTCTGCGGATCGAGATGGTGTCCATGAAAGGTGTGTTTGCCCGTTTCTCAGATGCACATGACTCTTTTTCCACCCGAGATTTCACCAGTGCTCTTCAGGTTCCCCACTCCACTGCTGCTCCGTGTGCTCTGTTTCCGAGAAGGTTTCCCGTAATTTCGGAGCCACCACTTGCTCTCCCTGTGCTGCTTTCTTCCGTCGAACTGTCGCTCTGAAAATCAGATACGTGTGCAAATACAAGAACGATTGTTTGGTTGCTCGAGGTAGGAACTACTGCCTTCATCCTCTTCTGATAATCATTTCATTTCAGAAGTTAGAAATGGCTGCAGATCATGTCGATTCCAGAAGTGCGGGGAAATCGGAATGAAGAAGCAACGTGAGTTCGAAGAGAGTTCCCATCTGAAAATATTTCTTTTTGTTTTAGTGGTCCAATCGAAAGGCGAGAAGAATGATCGACTGCCGGAATATATCAGAAAAGGAAGGGAAAGCGGATCGGAAGAGGTCGTGAGAGGTGAGAAACGCTTTCTTCTTGGTTTGGACAGCACTGCTCTCTGCACAGCTCTGCTCAGCTCTGAACATGTGTTCCAGGGTTCGCAACATCCATATATTTCGCCCGTTCGGATCACAAGACAGAGAGTGATTGCGCGAGCCGTAACCCAAGTCCGGTCAGCTCTTCCAGTTCCGTCGATCATCCGACTTCTGCAGTTTGCCCTATTCTGGATGTGACCCCTGATCAGCTCCTCAATTACTACGTCTCCTATGTCAGAGATTCGATTCCACAATGGAAAGATTCTCTTGATGTTCGCCATTTCATCGAATCCAAATATATCGCGGATCAGAACGCTTGGGACATGTGTTCAAAGTGTCCGGGAGTCGACTTGCTTTCTGAAGAAGAAGTGTCGATCCTTCTGCGTTATTGCTCGTTTTCCAATGTTTGGATGGATTCTGCATGGATGAGAACTGCCGAGTACTGCAATTACACGGTAAGCAGTTGTCCTGGAAATAAATCACAAAGTGGAGTTATTTGCAGAAAGAACTGATGGGAAGAGATCAGCCATCATTCGCCGAAATTACACGATCTGGAACCGAGTATATGGAAATGAGCGAGTCTTCGTTCGAGCTCTTCCATGTCCTCGTTTCCCATTTCCATTCCACAGTTTCCAATGCAATCTCTCATCTTCAACTGGACTTGGTTGAGTATTCCGCCCTCAAGGCCCTCTGCATTTGGAAATTGGGACTCATCGATTTCACTTTGACTCTCAAGATTGTGGCTCAAGAGCAGTATTACGGAATAACACAATCTCTCGCGACTTACTACCGTTCCGAGAAACACTTGAGTGAAATGGAAATCGCCGTCCGATTGGCTGATATCACTCTTCTTCTCGGTCCCATTTTTGTGAGTTTTATCGAGTGATTCTCATGAGTTTACTCTCTATTTTTCAGGAATCATATTGCGATGCCATGAGATTCTACGATAGCTTCAGTCATATTCAATAACCTTTACCGAACACATTTATTTTTTTCCGATTCTGATTCTGTTTGACTTTTGTGTTTTAGTTAGTGTATGTCTCATGACACTTTGAATGTAGCCTGGTCTTCCGATGAATATTTTCTGTTGCGGATGTCTATTTCGGCCGTTATCGACATCTAGACTCTACAGTCACTGTTTCCATGTTTGAAAGATTCGCGGAGATCAGAATCTCTGCGTCCGCATGCACGTCGAATGCATAACGCGGGTCATTTTGAAACGAAAAGATCGCATTCCGTCAAAGGGAGTTGGAGAGTGGAGCGGCTGCCTACCGCTCTCTCGAAGATAAATGATATGGTTTTGCGCGAGAGAGTGTTGCCCGCGCAGACGCGCAGACGACGAGAGAGCGCGACGGTTAAAGGCGCACACCTTTTCTCAGGCGGGTCTCGCA